>CM042086.1:9751384-9774004 GCA_023512835.1 Taxillus chinensis
GCAATTGTGTATTTTTTCCCTAATGATTTTGAATAACTCTTCTGTTTTTTTATGATGTCGTGTATGAATTTTATCTCATATGTATGTGGGCTTGTTATGGGGACAGTTTATCCTCATTGGTGTATAAATTGTCACACAAGAAAAAAAACATTAAAGTTCTTCTTAGGTGTTTTACATTAACCCTTTGCCCATCCAAATGCGAGCATGAGCAATTACAAATCATTTTCAAGTTAGAAAGAAATTGGGGCATGACATTGGAGGATGATTAAAGTTGTTTCTAACTGTTATTGCCTTTTTTTATGCTATTATATCTCTATGTTGAATAATGTAGAAATACATCTATTGTTCTAATATATAAAATCTATTGTTCTAAACTATGTTTTAGAATGCTTACAAAATAAACAAGATAAGCTTTCTAGCTAAAACATATTGACTTTATTAAAATATTAACTCTCAATTTTCTTACAACTAAACTAACCAAGTAGTTTTAATTTAATAAGTAACTTTACAAATCAATGACTACTCTAAAACAATGAAGGACGAAAAGCAATTTTGATACTAGCAACAAAAATCTTGAGACTATATATATATATATATATATATATATATATATATATATATATATATATATATGAATTTATTCAAAAAATTGAAGTAATATAGGCGGCATAAGTTATTTTTTATGTGTATGGTTTCACAAAGTAGTTCGTATGCATGCGAAATAATAAATTTTGAATTTTCATTTAAAATTTATGTATAAAATATATTTTTTCTTATAGAGCCTGCCCTGTTTGGTATAAATATTTTTTTTGTTTTTAAAAACAATTTTTTTAATTTCAAAAATAAAATTCATAATTCAAAAATTATTTGATAAACTTTTTTTAGAATAACTTAACACTTTTATTCAAATTATAGTTTAAATAAAGGATTCAAATATTTTTTATTTTCAAATATAAATACAATTTGACGGGACACTTAATTTTAAAATTTTTAAAAATAATTATTTCTTCCCTTTACTCATTTATTTGGGTCCATCATAATTTATTTTAAAACTTTTTATATGAGAGCTGATTTTAAAAAAACATGTATTTTTTAAGGCATATTTTTTCTTTCTAAACATAATTTATTTTTAAAATTTAAGAATCAAACTTAAATTCCAATAAATCAAAAGATAAAAATAAAAAAGTATCGAATGATCCATATTATTTTTTTTAAGGATTTGAATCCAAATTAACACAGCTCCTTCGGTCCAATATAAGTTAATATTTACAAATAAAGCTAATATTTAGGTCGATGCCTAGAGGCTACGTAACGCGTTTCGTGGCCGTTTTGGCGATTGCTATGGAAACCTATAAGAAGATAAAGGCCCACGCGATACATGTTTAAACTAAATAATAGCGGGCCATAGATTTAAAATGGTCCCACTACAAATTTAAAAACGAAAGTGAGATCTGCGGGTAAAAATAAAATGGTCGCAGTCTCGTCCTGTCGCCAAAATGGTCGCAGTCTCGTACTGTCGCCAAGCCTACACAACATGTGAAAGCATTTAATTAATAAAATCAATTTTCAGAAACAAAACCTTATCAATAAGACCGAATAGAAAAAATATCAGTCCCAAAATTTAATTCATAATTCTATCGGTTCAAATCGATCAATAAATACTTTTGAATGAATTTTTTTTATAAATATGATAAAAAAATAAATATTTTATGAATTATAAGAGTAAGTTCATTAATTATAAACTTTTTAAGTTTAATTTAAAAATATTTTTAACGATGATAATTTATTTGATTTTATTTGATGAGATTAAGTATAAGTTTATGTATTTTAATTTGTATTGATATTATGAATTTAAAGTAAGAAATTAATGGTGTTATGATTGAATAGAAAAATTATTAATTTAATTAATCAATCGAATTAAAAATTAAATAAATCGATTTAATTGAATTGAATAATTCTATCAATTAAATTAAAAATTAAAAATTCAATTTAACAAATTTATAATCTGTCTAAACCAGAACCCCCTTACGTAAGAACAAATGTAAAAGGCAAAAGAGGCTCCATAAGGTTACGAGAAAAATACTAAAACAACCAATATTTTAGAAAAAACGCAAACTTTGTGGGTCCATGTTTTTAAACGAATACACAAACACAAACCGACAACAAGATCAATACCGGGACCCGACTCAACTTTGTTTGTTAAAATAAAAAAGGTCACATGAAAAATGACTTCGGCGAAACACCAAAAGACTGTACATATTAAATATTATAAAATAAAAGGCTTAGGCCAGTTTTAAGGGTGTTTTTATTTTTATATTTTAATTTTATGATTTTTTTATTTGAAACTCTTATTCTGAATTTTATATTCAAGTTGAGATTTAAATACTCGTTTAAACTTAATCTAATTTTTTTTCTAGTGTTGTTTTTGGTTCGTTTTTGTCATTTTATTTTTTGTTTCACTCCATGCATTGGAACATATCTTATGGGAAACTTATGAGTTGTTATCCTAGTGTTAATAAGTTAAGTAATAGTATTGTGATGTTAAGTAAGTTTGATATTATAGAGATACTGATAGTTGCTTGGGTTGGAAATCTAATGGAATACCAGTTTGATACTATAAGCATCTAATTAGGCTGTTATATACATATGAACCTGTTACCTATATAGTTGATATGTGTTGCATATATCTGTAATTTTTTAATTTGAATCTAAAATCAGGATTTGGAAAGGTGTACCGAATAGCATGCACTCATCTCATTTGGGAAACACCCCTCTCGACTGCTATTTCGGCCACAGAGGAAGCGATTGAAATTACAAGCAGTGGGTACAACTACAATGAGAGAAGAAAAAGTTTTGGTGAAATATCTCAAAGAACGTACAATTCCCAAAATTGTTAATAGTATTTAGCTGTTTATGTTTGACAAACGGTCGGATAATGGGCTATAGCAGCAGTAGATGTGGTTAATTGAGACGACTAACTATGTATCTTTTGTTGTTATGTTACCCTTTGAAATTCAAGGCGATTTTTAGTTCTCGTCGATCGCAGTCGTCACAACCTCCAACGAGGTTGAAATTAATTCATGTTCGTGTTTTTAGTTTATTATGTAATTTTTGTTCTTGGCTCCGAGAATATATGTGTGTATATATATCCATGCGTTGTAGCTTCAAAGAGGGAAAGTAACTGGTGAGCCGTGAGTTAAGTCTTAAATTCGATTCTTTGTGTCAATAACAGTCTTGAATTAATTTCGTATATCGTGGGTAGGTGGGAACAAAAAAGTGATGCCTACACTATGGATTTTGGCATTATGTTTGATCTCATTATGGATTGACTTGCTCGTTCCCTATGTTCGTTTTTTTTTTAAAAGACCTCAACAAACACAAACAACACCTAATGGTTGAAAGATAACCAGATCTTAAATTTAAAAGATTCATTCAACGGTATTAAACGGGCGAGCCGGATCCAGCTCTCACGGGATTCAGGCTTAAATGGGTTGAGCCAATTTAGGCTCACTTTTAAACGGGTCAAAAAATTCTGACCTGGCTCAACCCGTAGCTTAGATCTTTATAATAATAATATATAATAATATTTATTATTATTATTATTATTACTATTATATATATTAATCACACAAATAAATTTAACAGTATCTCATAGCCTAATGGTTTGGTGTTGTTCATATTTTAGAAGAGGTCTAGAGTTTAAGTTATACTAATATCATATTTTGCAAAGTATTTTTTAGATGGGCCTGTTTGGGCGTTAGCGGGATACTTCTACTGGACCACATTTGACGTCCCGATCCGCCCTTCTGACTGTTCAGCAATAGCTTATGGCCAGGGCGTCTTAACACCCCTAGATTCATAGTATTGTTTTTTTCACGATAAATAAATAAAAATTATTTTATTTTAGTCATCAATTTTTTTACATTATACCTTTTACTTTTTTTTAACATAATAATTTATTTTTATTATTTTATGAAAATATTATTTATCAAATATTTATTTATTTATTTATTAAAAATAAAAAAATAAAAAGAGCGAATTGAAAAAGGAAAACAAGAAAAAAGAAAGTAAATTTTTTTAAAGAACACTGATAACACGAATTTACCAGATGTTGATTCACGGAATCAAAGGTTTTAGTATAAAAAAGCAAGAAATATGCTTCACGGGAGTCAGTCTGTGGTGTAATGTCCCATTAAATTTTTATATCTTATTATTTTAGTAATAATTTACATAGAGAGTAAAATATTATTATTATTCTAATTTTAATTTTTACAATAATATTCTCAAATATCACACCATCTAAGAGCATTTTAAATTAATTTTTTATCCATTCTTCTTATCTTAGTCAAATGCTATTTTAGTTAACTGTTTTTATATTATATATTCTAATTATAAACTATTTTATTATTATTTTTAAATATTACTGTTACAAAAAGAATGACTAAAATTTTGAAAAATTATAAAATATGACCATTATAAGATTTTAAAATAATACAATACAAACAACAAATATTACCATATGTGGCAAGTATGGCGAGGGGGGCATTGATAGTTACTCATTTTGGGAGTTATTTGAAAACAAATTGAAGCAACTGATATTTAACTTTCTATATTAAAATAAAAAATGATAGAGGTAGAGAATTAAAAATACTCTAAGAACATTTCAACTCTTAAAAAAATTATCTATAATTTAATCAAATAATTTATTTTTATAAATTATAACTATTCTAATTTTATACCATAAAATAATAAATGCCCCGCTTTGAAGGCTCCAACCCACAGCCCAAGTTAAAGATTGATATTCTATATTATTTAAAAATAAATTAAACTTGCAGGGAAAATAAGGATAACAAAAATTCTTGAATTTGAAACTCAATTCAAGCTCGGCCAAAAATTCTATATAAATTTCAGAAACACCGACGTTAGAAATTTTAGTATATGCTTATTGCCTTGCCTATACTCCAAAAGCAGCCATTGAAACTGAAACAATCACACGGTTCTCAATTTGAAGTGCAAGGAGCCCGACAAGGAAAAGTGGAAGAACCAACCAAACTGCGATTCCCTGCAAAATAATGGCGCAGACAAGCAAGACGGAATTGCCATCGCGGTATGTAATGTAGAATGCATTAAGGGGAGCGACGGCAATACATTCCCTAGAACAGGGTAAACCAAATTCCAGGGAAGTTTCCGTATGCACCAAAAGCTATTATTAGCCTGAAAAAAAGACACATTTCATTGATTCTTTAAATTAGTTATATACAAATATATACCATAATAAATTTTCTTATTTATATTATTAAAATAATAATTTATGTTATTTTTATTTAATAATAATTTTTATAATTTAATATAAAATAAAAAAAATTATAAAAAAGAAAAAATTAATTTTTTTATAATTAAATAATGCAAAAAGTACTTTTAAATATATAAAAAATATTATACCAATCGCATAAAAAAACTAAATCTATGATTTTATAACTTTTTATATACTTTTTTTTTCTAAATAAAGAGAAATGAACTTATATGTAGAATGGAGCTTGGTGAAACCACGAGGGAGAGACCACTTAACCTGATTGCATGGCCTCAAGGAGAGGAATGGAATGGTACTACAGAGGGGTGGGAACTAGAGACCAAAAACATACAAAATTATTGGGAAAAAAATATTTTCTGTGCTAGTTTTATAAGACTAGAAATAAAATAAACAAAAGTGATAAATAGTGAAACATACAAACACACAATGATACCATGTTTTCCATTTTCAGCTGACAAATAATATACACTAACTATATAAAAAGGCATCATTAAAGAGATTGTATCCCTAGTGTGGTAACATGCTCCAAATGCCACTTCTAGTTACAAAATCAACGCTTGCACTAAAGCATTCTTATTCTAGTTTCTCACTTAATTGCAAGTAGAGAAAAAAAATACCTCACTCATCATTAGCATGTTAGAGCAAACAATAATGGCCTCAACTAAGCTAAAATTTAGAAAATTTTAGCAAAAAAATAAAATAAAATAAAAACACTCCACCCCTAAAATCAATAACGCTACGGTAAATTTAGCCCTAAGGTATCACTGGCTAAATTTATAAACTCCTTTCCCTCGTTAAATATTACTTAGAAATAAAAATGATATCATTCCCGCCTCCTCTGCCAATTCTCTCCCGCCTCTTTTCCTTTCTCTTTATTTTCCCTCATTTACGGAATATTTTCCAGCTGACCCAATCGCAGCCCCTTACCCAAGCGAAGCACTGGACCCAACCACATCACCGAATGAGAACCTTACTCTCTCTGTCATCTCTAGATGCAACACCGAAGGAAGTCAACCTATCCTACCGACGGAACTCTCTCCATTGTTTCCAAGTTGCAGCTCCGACAAAACGACTTCAGTCCATTACAAGTATACAACCAGGGTATGAAGCATTGGATGGACCTAACGCTATTTTTCATGCTGTGATTCTTCAACTGGTTGTAGCTTAAATTAGAATTTTCAACTGGACCTATTTTTTAGGATGTTGAAATGGGGCGATAGGCTCTACAATGGAGACATACAGACTAGGAAAACAGTTCAAGTTCAGGCCATAGAACTTAATGCAGACCAGATAGGCTTGCAGCACAGTGAGCAACTGAGAGAACTCTTCATCCGCTGGTGAAACCAGCTCACTAGCTAGGAGCTGGCCTTCAGTGGCACTGTCCCCCGAAGACTTATCTGACACGAAGGTCTTCAATGTTGGACAAGGGTAAACTTCATCTCCACCAGTTCTCTTATCTTTCACAGTTAGTTAAGTGTATACCTATTATCAGTTTAAGCCACCAGGAGACCTGATAAAGTAGAATGTTATGTGGCTAAATCTAGCAAAAAAAAAATTCTGCCGTTTAGTAATTATTCTGGATCACATCACTGATGTTTCCGTGAATTTGCTGATCTGGCTTTGCAATGCTCATATTTCAGATAGCTAAGTATTTAGTCGTTCTCTTCTAGCTAAGGTTGGTTGTATTTTTTGACTGGTATATGATTTCAACTCTAACCAACATCTCATATTTTTCTCAATCTCAATGTGACACTGGACAACAGCTAACCTAATTTTATCCTTGTCCTATGGTCAAATTCTATAAATGGATTCTCGCTATCTTTGTTAGAGTGCATCCATTTGTCTCACTGAAAATCCAAGCCGTGATTTATCATTTTCAAGAGAAAGAGATAAATCAAATACATCAATTTCTCTCTTTTCCCAGCTTCAAATCTGAGTAAAGTTATCACAAATATATTTTTTTGATAAGTCAAATTTTATTAGATGAAAAATTGCACACAAGAAGCGCGCGAATACAACGTAGAATTAAAAACATCCCACGAGGAAGAACAACGGATACCACCCAAAACAGACATTCAATCCCCCAAATAACGGAAAAAAGACAAGAAAGCTCGGTGAGAGGTCTCTCCCGATCCTCAAACACCTGCTCGTTCTGCTCCCGCCAAAGACACCATAGGAGGCAATGAGGGAAAGCCCGCCACACCTCTGAATACTGCTCAACACCCCCTAGCCAACACGCAAACAACGCGTAAAGAGAGAAAGGCATCACTCACTGGATGCCGAATAGGCCCAGGACCATATCCCACAACCCTCGAGCATACAAACAATGCAAGAAAAGTTGATCCGTGGACTCCAACGAAGCCTTGCACATGAAACATCTACTAACAATAACAAAATCCTGGCACCGCAAATGATCAGCAGTTAGAATATTACCCAAAACCGTTGTCCAAGTGAAGAAAGCACTCTTGGATGGCACCCGAGCTTTCCAAATACTCCGCCAAGGAAAACTCACAATGCGGACAGGGGTGAGAAGGGAGTAAAAACTTAAAACTCGATAACCTCGCTCCCGATGGGGACACCAACACAACCAATTTGCCTCAAGCTTCGCCGAAGGAACCGAATACAACATATCAAAAAAAGGAGAAATCCTTCACCTCCCAACTTCGCAAAGACACGAAAATAACATCACTCATTGTAAGAAAGTACCCCGAGGAGAACGAACATCGGCCACAAAGGCGTCAGGGATGGCACGCCAAACGAAACAAACTCTGACACACAAGTTTCAGGGAAATCACCACACCACACATCATGCTAGAAGCGGATAAGCACCATTCCCCAACTCAAATACCACAAACCGGACAAAAGAATCCCACCCTGGCAGATAAATTTCCACAATCCCATGCCGTGAGAACCACGAGGTACTAAACAGATCCAACCCCCTCCGACAACCCCATATTTGACCGCAATCACCTCCCACCACAAAGCCCCCCGCTCCGCTCCAAACCACCAAAGCCATTTCTCGAGAAGAGAAACATTAAATCTACACAAGTTCTTAATGGCCAAGCCACCATGAGAAAGAGGACGACACAAACGGTCCCAATTAACCAAATGGACCTTTGGCACCCCCACCTCGGATCCCCAAAGGAAATCCCTTTGGATCCGCTCGAGCCGAGCAACCACAACTAGGGAAGAGGAAAAAAAAAAAGATAAGAGGTCGGCAAGTGGGAGAGGGTGCTCGAATCAAAGTGAGCCGACCTCCGAAAAGGTAAATATGCCGTCACCCGGCCAAACGGCGCTCCATCCGCTCAATAATAGGCTCCCAAATAGCAAGGGGTCTTAAAAGAGGCCCCAACTGATGACCCAAATACAATAGGAGAGCTGCGAAGTCCGACACCTTAAAATATCTCACAACTCCCACAAAGAAGGCATATCCCCAACTGGCACTAGAACTAATTTGCCGAGATTAATCTGCGACTCGAACGTTGCCTCAAACCACACAAGGATGGACCGCAGATAAAAAATATGCCCCGGATCCGCCTCACAAAATACGAGAGTATCATCAGCAAACAAAAGATGCGAAATGTCAAGTAAACCCCCGTCCGACTACCAACGGAAAATCCGTAAAGAAGCCCGGCCCGGGTGGCCTTGCCTACCATGCGACTAAAGGCCTCCACAACA
The DNA here is from genome assembly GCA_023512835.1 of Taxillus chinensis. NCBI lineage: Eukaryota > Viridiplantae > Streptophyta > Magnoliopsida > Santalales > Loranthaceae > Taxillus > Taxillus chinensis. Next base: position 9,760,374 of record CM042086.1, read on the forward strand.
AGAACAAATAACAAAGGCGACAAAGGATCCCCTTGTTGGAGGCCTCAGAACTCGAGAAGAAACCATAGGGGCTGCCATTAACAAGAACCGAAAAACAGCAAAGGAGATACAAAACGAGATCCACCATAGCCACTTGGCCAAGAAGCCACACCGCTAAAGCACATAAAGGAGAAACCCCCAATTAACATGATCCTAAGCCTTCTTCAAGTCAAGCTTACATAACACTCTCGAAAGAGCAGCCTTGATGCGACTATCAAGGTACTCGGTCGTTATGAGAACCGAATCAAGAATTCGTCCACCGGGTACACCGACACTTTGAGCAGAGAAATCAATTGCCCCAAAACAACTTCAACCAATTAGAAGAACTTTAGCAATGATTTTGTACATGCTCTCCACCAAACTAATAAGTTGAAAATCTTTCGGTTAGCCGCACCCGGCTTCTTGGGGAGGAGAGCCACAAAAGTCGCATTAAGACTTCGCTCAAAACGGCAATGCTCCTAAAACTCCGCACAAACACTCATGACATCACTTTGCAAAACAAATCCAACAATGTTGAAAGAACGCCAAAGAGAACCCATCCCGACTAGGGGCATTATCCCCTTTGCAACCCCGAACCACAACTCAACCTCCGCCTCCTCAAACGGACGATCAAGCCACTCGACATCCTCACGGAAAGGATATCGAATCGAACCCCATCAAGAAGAGGGACGGGAAGGATCCTTCTCCCGAAAAAGAGACCCATAAAACTCCACAACGTGGTCCCAAATAGCCTCCTAACTCATAAAGACAACACCATCAATGTGAAGCTTGCTAATGGTGTTGGCATTCCACGAGAGTTAGCCATACAAAGGAAAGAATTTAGAGTTCTTGTCTCCTTCTCTAAGCCACGTGGGGATTGAGATTTCGCCACACCTCCTCCATCAAAAGAAGCCGCTCAATATAAGAGGCCAACATAGCCTTGCGCCCCTCTCCCCTCCGATAAAGGCCGAAGCAAAACCACCGCATCAAGAGCACTCAATTTCGCCATCAAAGTGTACTTCTAAACGGCAACCTAACCGAAAACAACAACATTCCACACTCAAATCCCCCTTCAACAATTTCAACTTAGAGGCAAACATGTGGCTCGGAGTTCCCACAATGCGGTAGGACTCCCACCAAGACCGAAGCCGGTCCACAAAACCATTGGCTAGCAACCACATGTTCTCAAAGCGAAAAAGACCGACGGCACAACAAAGAAAGGACCACACTCCAATAACAGGAAAATGATGATGATCGAACCCCACCGACTCAACCTCGACCGACGAAGATGCACAAACCGCCCAGCTAATCCACAAAACCAAAAACTGGTCAAGCCTAGAAAAGGACGGTTGAACGTGGTTATTAGACCACGTGAAACGCCCACCAATCACGAAAGATCCACCAACCTCAAGGCATCACTAAACTTCGAAAACCCAAGCATCGAAGGAGTAAACCCCGTTGAACCCGTCTTCTCGGAAGGGAAACGCACCACATTGAAATCCCCTCCGATACACCACGACACCCCCCACCAATCGCAATCCGTAAGCTCGTCCCACAACGACTCCGAGCACCGGCAAGGTGAGAACCATACACCCCCGAGAACATCCACACACTATAATCCTTAACATTTGAAACTTGTAGGACAACGAAACCGACCTACAAGACGCCCGCCTTACAAACAACACGGTTGTCTCACATCAACAAAATGCCACCAGCCGCCCCCTACGTAACCAAGAAAGATCCAATCCACAAAACAACCGCGCTACAAAAGCTTCACGAGGTCCTCCGACACAAGCTCCAACTTAGTCTCCTACAAACAAACAATGTCAGCCTTCCACTCCTAAAATAAATTGCTAAGGCAAAAGCACTTTGCCCAATCATGAAGCCCCCGCACATTCCACGATAAGATTTTCAAACTCATTGGGATAACTCAAGGTCCCTACGAATAGCCAACACATTCACCGACCCCACCCGCGAAGACCGAAAACCCCCTGCACCATAGTTAAACCATGGAATATATACTGATCAAGCTGAGAAGATTTGCTGTTGCTATCATTTTTTGATGGTGTGAATGTTCTCTCTTGAGAAGTATGATACTTATTTTATCTATATGCTCTCTGGTTGCAGACCATGATAGCCTTTCCATTTTTAGGAGGATTGGTTGAGCTGGGAATGACTGAAGCTGTAAGTCAGAGTTATGAAAAATTGGTTTTGGGACCACACTTTGGAAATTCTGAAAAGGAGTCCTGCTTTTCTAATTGGAAGAAAGAGGGATTGGTGAATTCCTATAAACAAGGAAATGACCCGTCGCAGAAGTTGCTGAAGAAAGTGCTGTTTACTCTAGCACAGATGCATGGTGCCAACTTTCTTGAAACTGAAGCTGATGAAAGCATAAGAAATCATGTGTTGTAGGAAAGGGAGGAGAGGGATAACATAAACAAAAGATTTATGATTCTATGTCAGTGGTCCCAAAAATTAAGCAGGTAGGTAAGACAAACGTTAAGGGCTATGTTTTGGATTGAGGGAAAGAAGAGGGTGGGGATAGGCCATATTCCGTCCTCTAAATTTTTAGTTCAACCTCCCCTCCCTTCCTCTCGATTGCGCTTGATAGAGAGAGTCTAGAGACCCAACTCTTAGCGATTACTCATATATAGCTTTTTCTTTGTGCAGGCGGACAAGGTATCCATACTTGATGACACAATAAAATACTTGGAGGATCTTAGGACAAGGGTTGAAGACTTGGAAAGCCACATGAAGGTGAAAGAGTCAGAGGAAAGATGTAGAAGAAAACCTCACGATACTGCAGAGGGAACATCAAATAATAGCAGCAACATGAGTATTGGTGGCAGGAAGCAACCGCTGATGAACAAGAGGAAGGCTTGTGACATTGAGGAAATGTCTGAGACAGACTCCATGTTACTGAAAGATGGGGCAGCAGATGAGGTGATAGTCAGCGGTATTGAGAAGGGTGTTTCAATCAACATAAGGTGTCTATGGAGGAAGGGTCTGCTACTTGAGATCATGGATAGCCCACAAAGCTGATCACAGTAATTACTTGTTAAAAAATATAACCGAAATTTATTTAAAAATAATATTTTAATAAAAATATTGAAATTTTATTGAGTCTATTATTTCACTGACATATCATGGGACTAGCTATAATATGTAAAACCCAATTTTTAACTAAATTATATCTAAAGTTTATTGAGTTCACTACTAACGCTTTTAAGCCAAACATAGGTCATTGTATAACCTCATAAAAGAAGACATAAAAGTGGCATATACAGGCATAAGAAGATGTGCTATTTACTTTCATATCAAAACCAAAAACATAATGCCCTAGTAGAAGAATGCCCAAGAGACAGTGAAATGAACAACTATCAGCTGTACTTTGGGGCATTCTTATGATAAACGAAGCGCATAAACTTCTAGAAGAGGGAAATAATTTAAATCCAGTTTCCAGATAGATGACAATTTATTAGGAGTCTAAGATTGCTTCAGATTGAGGGAGTAAAGGTAAAGGACCAGAAGATTAATTAATCGCCACAACCAACAAAAAACCAGAGTTCTCATCTCAGTGACACATCAAAATATAACAAAGCAAGCAATCACACAAAAATAACCACAAGGCACAAGCAACAAACAACCAAAGTTTTTATATACTTACATCAGAAACACATCAAAATATAAAAAAAAAAAAGTAACTAATAAGATACCCCGAGCAAGTAGCAACTCTATTCATTAATTCATTCCAACAAAGTACACCAATCTTGCATATTCTAAAAGAATAATATCAATGAACAAGTAAGATGAAAAAAGGGCAAAATAAAGCACTACAACAGCAAATTTCAAAAGCAAATGCCTCAAGTTAGCCTCTACCCCGTACTCCAACAAGAAGCCCATAATCACTAATCACTATACACACACATTCAAAAAACCAATTCCTAATTACCCGCTAAAAAAGCCCTTATGAAATCAAAAAAACCCACAGCACCATAACTGAATTGAATTGAATTGGGCCCATTAATATTCTTAGAAACTTTATTCATCAGTTCATTTCAACGGAGGACGCCAACCTCGCATATTCTTAAAGAGGAATAGCAACCAACAGGGAGTCAAATAAAGCACTACAACAACAAACTTGAAATGAAAAGGCCTCAATCGAATGAATTAGCCACTAGCCTCTACCCCAACATCAAGGGCATGATCACTTCTTTTCTTTCTTAATGAATATATTCCAAAAACCAATCCTTATCTATGAAACAGCTCCTTAGAAAATCAAAATCCACCAAACACCGTACATGTCAATTGAATTGAATTGTACCCATTAAACTAAGACTGCTTCTTAGCTGCATCCATGATCATCTTCCTGTTCCTCTCAATCGCTTTAGCCACCTCCGCGGGCATGTACTTCTCGTCGTGCTTGGCAAGCACCTCGGTCGCAGATAAATAGCAGTCCCCACTCCTCGCCTTATCCGAAGCCCCCTTCGCCGATCCCCCCGTCCGAATCTCATCCGTGATGGGCTTCCAAAAGCCCTTCGGCCACCACGGAGTGTCCCTCCCGGAACAAATCCGGCAGCGTTCCATCGAACCGAACGAGGATGTCGTTGATGAGGTCGGTGACGACGAATTCCATGTCCTGGGACGATGACGAATCACCGATGCTGCCCTCCAGGACCAGGCCGCCCAACCGGAACTTGTTCTTGCTAGGGTCTTGGGCGAACTTCTCTATGGCGTCGGTGGGGGTGAGGTAGAACACCATAGCGTCCTGGAAGTTGTTTATGACGATGAGGAAGAAGCCGCCCAAGCCGCTGATGGTGAGCGCGTAGGTCCAGAGGCGGCGCGTCTGGAGCTGCCTTGCGCGTGCGCCGATGTCGACCTTCTTGGGAGGGACGGGGCGGCGACCTCTGCCGTAGGAAGCGGAGGTGGAGAGTAAGCGAAGGGCGGAGGGGGACGGGAATCCGAAATAGGCGGCGATCGGAGGTTCGATCGTTACAGGGGAGATTTGGCGATGGGGGCGGAGGAGGCGGGATCCGAGGAAGAGGCGGCGGAAGCTGAACCTGGAGGCCATGGATTTTAATTTTCCTTTGGGATTTTCTGGGGAAAATTAGTGAGATTCTCGAGAGAATGTTGGGTTTTTAGGATTTGAGAAGAGGGTACTCAATCGGATGGTGCTGCTGGCGGCAGAGGCAGAGGCAAAGTGGCGGCGGCGTGTGGAATGGAGTTACGGAAATCAATCGAGGTACATGGAAGACACGGGAGATTTCTTTAAAATTAATAAAGTATTTAATTTATGCATAATATTCAAAAGTTAATTAATAACCATATCATTTAATATAAAAACAAATTTACCAAAGCATGATTTTATAATATTCAATTTTAAATTATATTTTGATTTATAAGAGTATCTCCAATAATATTTTTTATTTTTTCTTCGCATTTAAAAAGCTTTTCAGATGTAAAGAATCATTATATAACTAACTTCAACACTACTTTACATGTTTATCTGTATTTTTATTAGAATAATTTTTTATTTTTTTAACTTTTTAAAACTCTCTCTATTAACTCATGTGAGTGGAGATAAATGTAAAAAGAGAAGAAAAAAATTATATAATGTAAGGAATAAATAATCCTTCTTCATAAATAAAGAGTAATTATAATATTCTTCAAATGTAAATGAGAGGTGAAAATGTATTCAAGCAATATTTTAGGACTTGATTATCTATTCATAGAGAATAGAAGGCTTCTTAAAAATGTTCTAAGTTAGTCAAAAAAAAAAACAAAAATGGCAAACAATAATAAGTTTCCTTTAAGATTACATTATAAATATTTAAATTAAAAAAGCTTCGAGGTTCATAAAAAAATTAAAATGTAATAAAAATCTCCTCTTCAAAACTAATACATCCTTTAAGTAAATATTTTTGAAATAAAGTCTTCTTGCATGCACGTAAGGGTGAGCGCAAAGACACCCTCACTTACTAGTAGAATTTTCCCTTGAAGCAATCATGCCACATCAAATAAGGAATTCTAATAGAGGCTATTTGTATAGGCATCAAGCCTTGTATAGAAAAGCAAAGGGATTTGATCCATATTAAGTTTGTAGGGTTGGAGAAAAAACGGTTAAAAGAGGAAGAAGACAACAGGGTATATGAAGGCAAAAGGACCGTAAACACTTATGTTTTGAGTGACCTTTAAAGTTACCATTTATTTGAGGATAAAAATATCTGGACGGTGATGTTGCCATTGGTATAGGTGTTTTGATTTGAAGCCCCCCAAAAGATTTATTTGTAGAATTATTGGATTTTTAGATATTTAAAATAAATTATTAAATAAATAAAAGAATATATGACATTGTGTGAGGAGAGAGAAAACTTAGTTGTCACTTCATACATTCATTTGTTTTATGCAAAAAAGAGGAGGAGGTTAAGAAAGATGATTCGTTCAATAGAATTTTAAATTATTTAATCCATAAAAATAATTCCATATAGGTGTTCTTACCCCTATGTATCATTTTATAAGATCAATCACACTTGGATAATGTGAAATTTAGGGAATTATGAAAAACCTTGGAATCAGGAGAAATTGGATAATTGTATTATTTTGATTAAATTAAAGATTGTATGATGTTTAGAATATTATTTTTAGGTTATCTATGTTAGTTTCATGTTAAATAATGAATTATTATTGTTAGAATTTGAAAATTTTGAATTATGGCGTGTTTTTAGGAAGAAACATAAAATTGGGCAAATTTTGATATGAAATATGTTATACTTTGTGATTAATCATGTTTTAGGGTTGTTTGATCCATATGCGGCTATTATGATGCATAACTTCGGAGTAATAAACATTTTACTCCCTGTTACTTCCATTTGAACTCTTGGCTTTTGAAATGTTATCGTTTCAAACTTCTAGCCTTTTTCTTTGATGTTGGTATTCTTGTAACACCTTATTTGGCTAAAAATGATTAATTTGGATTATCTATCTTTGTTTTTAAATCAAGGATTATTCAGACAACACCCTTTGCAAGCTCATTCCATGGAGATCACTCTATGAAGTTACTAGTCCATAATAATCATGATTTATCATCCTAGACATATGATTATGAAAGAAGTAGTGATGCTAGTGATGAAATGCACAATGTCAATTAATGTTCATGTTCCAACTGAGAAAGCAAACTCTTATTTAGCGAAAAAGCATATGATTACTCAATGTATCATGTGTGCTTGTGATTTTAATATACGATTTACCTTTTATCTACTTTGAATCAAAAGTTTTTGAAACGAACATCACAAGTGACAAACATAAGTTCTCATGGCTTGCAAAAGGTTATTAATTACTTTATTTAGTTATTTTTATCCAATAATTGCATTGATTATACTGTATATGGATATTTGTTTGATAAATGTCACATTTTTTCATGTAAAATGTTATTATTTTGTGAATAACGGATACCCAATGAGAGATACATTCCTACCACCACATAAATCAATAAAGTATTATGCTAAAAAAGTACAATGGTAGAGCATGTCATCCAAAAAACAAATCGAAATTATTTAACAATAGACATTCATAATTGTGGATGGTCATATGATATAATATTAATAAATTGAAGTTTAAATTTAATATAACTGCAAGTAAATTTAAAAGCAATAAGAGAATAATTAAGGAAAATTATAATTATTGTAAATGTAATAATTATAATAAATTAGATATTGCAATTAAGAAAATTTTTATTTTATTTTCTTTTTGTTTTACATCTTTTTTTAATAAGTGAACATTATCTTCCAAAACTAACATGTTACAATATAATTTCATTATTAACCGTGTTAAAGCAATAGGGGTGATCAAGGGCCAACACAGCCGATTGTAACCAAACCGTTTGAACCGAAAAAGTTAGTTTTAAAATTTTATTGGTTTAGTTGGTTTATATTTTGAAACGATGTTATTATTGGTTGGTTTTGTTTGGTTAACCGAATGTAATTTCATTATTTAACTTGTTCCCACACATCCTTTGTTTCAGGAGAGTACATTCCCCTTCCCAATTTCATAGTTTATTGTAAGTAGATAAATCAAGTAGTAAAGGGTAAAATTCAAACCAATGCACCCAAAGTTAAAAAACTTTTTATTATTGGTTGGTTTTGGTTTGGATTTTTAAAAATTATATACAAACCGACCGATGCTCACCCCTACAAAGCAATGACTTGCGGGGGATAAATCAACTAGTAAAGGGTAGCAAATTACACCCAAGTTATTTTTATGGATTTTTATTTCATATTAATAAGTACTAAAATGTTTTCTTTACCTAATTATCTGGGAAAATCATTTAAAAGATTTGCTTTAATAATAATTTATTCTTTAATTATTATGAAATGAATTAATATAACACATACCAATATGACAATATCTAAGGATAAGGGTTTTAGAAAATGAGTGTTTATAATTTATTATTATATAATCTATCATATATAACATAGTATACTATAATTTATAAATACACAAAATCTTATTCTATTCTTTGAGTCATTACCTTATTAACCACCTACGTCAAGTTACTTAGGAAAAGAAAAGAAATAAAAGAATGAGTGAACTCAAATAGCTTAGTAAGGATCATAAAAGACTAAAAGTAAAACATGAATTAAACATAAATCATATAAAAGAAATAAGCATATAAACATAACGTAATTTTTTTTCATATGTTGACATTATATCATAATGATTTAGGTTAACTATAAAGATATCATAACTTATTATCAATTAAATTGACATTTTTTAATGATGTTTTTTTTACCTAATGTATTGAAGGGTTTTATAATTCTGGATCTACTAATCAATTTACTTCGTCAAAGTATAAATAAAGGTTTATAACCTCATAAAAGGATTAAAATCATAACAATTAATGTAACGAAGCTTTAAAAACTATCATTAACACATAGATAATCCACATGATATTTAAACAATGTAAGACTTGCAATAAATAAATTGGATTATTAAGAGAAATATTAGAAAATGATAAGAAGAAAAGAAAATACTTATTATTTTCATTCTCGTTCCTAGTGTATTGTCCTAAAACCTTAAAATTAAAAATTAAATTAATATTTTATTATTAATACCTTAATATTTATTTATTTAATTTAATTTACTTAAATTTAATTTTCCTCAATGGGTCAAACTACCCAACAGGGCAGTAAAAAAGAAACATGATGAATTTACTAATTCACATGATATTTAAAATAAAGAAAGTATCATCTAGGAAATTTATTTATTTTACAAAGTGACAAATCCTTTGAAGTGGTAAAACTAACTGTGTGTTCAAGTAATTTAAAATGTATAAAAGGAAAGAAAATTCATCACCATAATAGAGATATTATCTCACCCATGTGGTAATTGGCTATTAGTTGGTAAAATGGAACATAAACCTATTAATTAACAAATAACATAAATAAACTTGTATTAAAAAATTTAGAACAAATAAAGTATTGATTTCCTACCTTTCTTTGAACTTCATTGCATAGAGAATTTATTCAAATACATAATAATGAAACAAACTTGAATTATAAATCATAAAAAGAGAAGAGTTTTCTCAAGAATTTTTTGGGTACAATGACCAAAGGTTTGTGTGCCCATTTATAGGGATAACTCAATAACAAGTTTGTACATAGACCATGGTATTTTTGTAGTTATGAATTCTAATAAATAAGTTAAATATTTCACATACCTATTACATGCCATCTAACTATTGCATGTCACCTATTTGACAGATTTACCTATAATTTATTTTACTTTTTACTTGTTAGCCTTTTACATATTTATTTTTACCATTTTATTTTTTATTATTTTCACTATTCATCAAAAATTTATTGTTTAATCTTTCTCATCTACTTTCATCGTGTTGAGTTAACATAAATCAATCATTAATCTAAAACAATTATTTATTTAATATAATTAGTTAAAATAAATAACATAAAAAATTATTTAATTTAAATGACATAACTTAAATAATACAATAAAACCTAATACAATAAATTAAAATCCACATTCTTCATCTTAAAAAAGTCATCATAATATAACTTCTTAAGACTTATTTAAGATTTCTCGAATCATATTCACATATACGGGTAAAGTAAATTTATGCGTGAAAGTCACATTATCATGCCAACATTGTCATAGTGATAGCACATAAGAGTTGAAAATTTTCAATTGGGAGCTATGAGCTTTATCCAGAGAAAAATATTATAATCTCAGCTAACACTCTTTGTCAACTTTTGTCTCACATAGTTATAGTTTTGGGTTGTATATTCATTGGAAACCATCTTATCTTTTATAAACTTTCTTTACATAAATCATATATATATATATATATATATATATATATATATATATATATTTCTTATTAATGACTCTTTTCTAATAACTACTCTTACCATGATAGATAACATTTAGTTAATATTTGGACTACTTCACCTTTTAATGATTAATTTTAATAATTATAATCGATAGTCAATTTTTATGTTTTCCATAATTTGTCACACTAATAATTTTCAAGGGTATTACGAGCCATTATAAGTATGTGTTTTTTTCGTAATGACTATCATTTAATTAAAATTTTACCTTTAAATTTTCTTAAAATAAATATTTAATTTTAAATTTTACTAAAATTTATGAGGGCCAAGAGTTTGGTCACGAGGGCCAACTGGGGTGTTCTCCAAATGGAGGTTAAGCAGGTAAAAAAAAAACAATTTTAATCTTACTCAATATTCTAGTTCAAAATATCTTAACTCACTTTTATGACAGACTTCTATAAAATTAATTGCCAACTTCTAAAGAAGTGTGAAATGAATTTTGTGAGATATCCAATTCATTCTCAGTTAAATCTTCAACAAATTCCATATGACACACGCGACTTAAATTCACAAAGCCATCGGACCCTATTTGTATGTCTGGATCATTCACAACAAATTATCCCGTTTCTTGTTTGTTTTTCAGCTTTCCTTTGCACTTTCGCCATGGTTGAGACGTGGAAGGAAAGGAAACTAGGAAAGTAAATTTCTTCCGAACACAATGAAGGCCATATAATTTCTCAAGGATCACAAAGGATGCCAAAATAACTAAAACTCGCCATTTAATCAAACCATACACCAACCCATAATGGAACCATAACGTTAAGTGATTATAAAATGGAATAATAATAATAACAATAATAATAATTTCCTCCTAGCTATCAGAAGAATAAGGGAAAAGCACAACTTTGACAACAAAAAACACTTCCAATCACTCCCACTCCCTCATCAGAAATTGAATTCATCATCCCAAGACATGAGCAACCTTAACTCTGTAAGAAAAGAGCGAGGGCCGACAAGATCACTGAAAATCCGATGAATGGCACTGACAGCGGCAACTCAAACCCGGCTCCGGTGTCTATCATCGGTCCCGGCGCAGCTGCGGGAGTGAGAACCCCCGTCTGGGTAGCCAAGGCGGTTCCAAAGAGGCACGCTGCCACAGTAAAGAACACAATGCTACCTTGCGCCATCAGTCACAACTCACAACAAATGAAGACAAAGACAACAGAGACAGAAATATGATATGCGAACAATGGTCTGGTTGGTTTTGTGGTGTGGGAGAGGACGGGAGATGGGGTGCTGAATTTATAGCCGTTGGTATCGATGAAAGGAACGTTACATTACAGGACCCACCATGGAAAACATGTGACCGTTGGCTGAGTGGCCCTGAGATGGCTCGTCCACGTGTACTAATCGTGCTTCCAGTAGAGGGTGATGGCGCTTCATCGACGGTGGCGGGTTGCTGTGGAAAGTGTATTTCTTTTCTGTCTTTGAATTGTCCCCGGCTGCTTCTGCTTTTAAATTCGCCCGGTTTATTTTTCTTTTTCCTTTTCAAAAATCTTTTTCCTTATTTAAATGTCCTGAAGTAGCCTTTTAGCCGTTACGAACTATTCGTGTTAAAATAATAATTATAATTACTAATGTCAAAACCACACTTGGTAATTTTAAATATTAAATATTTAATAAATAATAAATATAAATATTAAGTGATCTATATAAAAAAACCTTATGCATCACAAACACAATCGTTCAAACTGTTTTAATAAGTGTTTCTGAACTTATTCATAAACCTTTAAAAAAATTATAAAATACTAAAAATTTCTCAAAAAAAAAAAAACAAATCATAAACTTATTTCAACAAAATATAATTACTTAACTAAGTTATTATTACTTAATATATTCAAACAATTACTCTATATGCTTTACAATAATATTAATAATAATATTAATAGTAATAAAAACATATATTATATTTAATAAAAATATCTTTTATATATAATAATTAATTTATTAATCGTTCGTTCGTAAATAAACATGAATAAGTTTTATGAACCATTAGTAATCACTAACTTTTTTTATGAACTCGAATATAAATGATCTTTTATAAAACTTTTAATTTATTTGTCATTTTTAATGCATGTGTTCTAAACTGATTTAATAAAAAGATAATGTATTTGATCTACCGAACTTGGAAAATTTACTGTAAAATAAATAAAGAAATTCAAATGATAAAGTGATAAACAATCAGCTTATCACTTAACGGATAGAAGTAATTAAATCCGTGAAAATCCGAACCACTACCGTCCATCAAATATAACAGCCATTTAAAATCATGTGAGCAGTGGCAATATAATACTTATGGATGGAATGGCAATCGAATGATAGAGAGCTTAAATTGCGTTTGGTACGACCGTACGAGTAAATTAAAAATGATCGGTCATATAAATTTAAAAGTATTTAATTTTATAAATTAATTTTTAAAATAATTACTGTTTTTAAAAAGATTTATTTTTTATTTTATTTAATTATCTAAATATACAATATTATATATTTTTATGGAATTTATTTTTAAAAAACATATTCTATCTCCTATCAAATAAAAAATATTTTTAAATTTAAATTTAATATAAAATTTAATAAAATATAAAAAAATAATTAAAATACATTCTTTTAAATTTTATTAGAAGTAAGCAATAGCCAATAAAGTTATAGATGTTCATGACCCGCGCCAATTTCTTACCCATTTCATTCAAACACGAAAAGTTTTATCAAATCAAAATATCAATTGAGTAATTGAAATTCCAATGGGTATTTTTGCCTAATGAAATCATTTGTACAATTTTAAAAAAAAGTCGTGTATGTTTAAAATAATTCCAAACATTTCTACCATTTGCAAGACAAACTTTCGTAAATTAAGAATATAATGCGAAAAGACAAAAAAAACAGTAATTCAATTTCATAAAAACTGATAATGAATAGTGTTTAATTTACGTGATAAAATTTATATGCGTTTACGGTAAAAAAACATACTTAATTATAAACTTTTTCTAAAATTTTATACAACTTCATGGACTTCCTCATAGTCACACCTTCGTAGAAAAAGAAATTTTAACGGATGAATTAACCAAATTAATAACTAAATACTAATATATTATAATTTACCTATACTATAGATGATTGATATATAAAATAAAATAAAATATCACCTACAATTCACATGTTAGATTCATCAATATTCAAAACCGGCTCAAAATCAGACTCTATAAAATTAGCCCT
>CM042086.1:9774504-9929825 GCA_023512835.1 Taxillus chinensis
CTAGACAAAAGCCAAAACGAAAATTGAAACAAACAAAACTAACCCTGGTCATGGCAAGTTGCCATGGGCACACCCATAGCGCCGCTACATATTCATTATTTCATATAAAATTTGTAAGAGAAACCACTGTGGTCAATCAAAGATGATCTGCTCTCGGAAAGGAAGTGATCAATCAAAGGACGTGATCGACTGAAGAATTAGTCAAGTGAACTGTTGTCCCACATGGAAAGATTTGGGGAAGGCCAAGGGCTTTATAAGGTGAGCAAGCCTAGAAATATCACAACGCGTTTTAAAATCGTGCGGGCCGATGTGGCGAGCCCAAAGCGAATAATATTGTGACATGCGAGTGGGCTTGCACCTTGGCTCAATCCTAACAAGTGGTATCGAGCCTGGTTGCCCCAGTAAAGGTATTTCATGATATTGAAAAGTCTTCTGGCATGGTGTAGTCGAGTGGTGTGTCCAGTGATGTGAGGGGGAGCCGCAAGGAAAATTCTATGACGGTCCCACATGGTGGCGGCTTCAGATCCATAGGTGTGTCCTATGATGTGGTTCGATGTGTGACAAAGGGGGAGATTGTTGGGAAGTGTTGTCCCACATGGAAAGATTTGGGGAAGGCCAAGGGCTTTATAAGGTGAGCAAGCCTAGAAATGTCAGAACGCGTTTTAAAGTCATACGAGTCGATGTGGAGAGCCCAAAGCGAATAATATTGTGACATACGGGTGAGCTTGCGCCTTGACCCGATCCTAACATAAACAAGTAGAAAGGAGGAAACTGGACCACTACTCGATGCCCTTTCTTTCTAGTGCTCTCTACACAAGATCTTGCATTTCGAGCAAACATCGAGCAGCCATGTTAATTTGGTTCATATATATTTTGTGACGTATATCTACACGGAAGAAAAAACAGTTAATCTATTTTGAATTATTATATATACATATATTAATTTGAAACATATAATCATTTAGGCTCTGCATTAGCTAGCTGTTGAGATTCACGTGATATTGCTTTTCAGACATAAGATCCATTTCATGCTGTTCTTTTTTAGAGTTTTCCTAATGTCATCAACTATACATCTATACGTACGTACATTAGACCAGGTCGTTGACCTTCTAACTCTAAATTCAACAAGAACTTGTTAGAAAACAGAATGCAGAGACTAGGGTGGTCGATCGATCAAAAATGATCGGTTCTTGGAAAGGAAGTCGTCGACCAAAGGAGGTGGTCGACTAAAGAATTAGTCAAGTGAACAGGCAGAAAGGAGGAAGCTGGACCTCTGCTTGATGCCCAGCTTCTTCTCGAGAACCTTGTCGCTCGAATTCTAACATATCAAGCACAATTGAACTCGAATTCTTACAAATCAAGCAGAGCAGAGGCCCAACGTCGCCACTAATGCTCGATGCAGGATACAGCTTTGTCCGTTTTTTAATGGACCCGACGTCGTTTCGATCTATAGCAAAAGATCCTTGTCCGGTAATTGGGGGTGTTTTAGTCTTTTTCATATTTTTATAATAATTATAATAATCATCATCATTTCACCTATCCCTATCCCTACTATCAGCTACCCGCACGCGCAGTCTGATTCCATCACCACGCGCCGCACTGCAGAACCCGCCGGTCATTCCAGCACCTCCATGACTCCAGCCCTTTGCTCCACTGGACACAGGGCCGCACGGAATCAAGCCATCCCGGAGCATCAGGAAGAAGATCGCCCTATCCCATGGATTACCAGCCGGATCTCTCGCCCGATCCGCCCCTCTCCTTGCAGCCAGCGACAGCCATGATGATGGCCACGCTTCCGTTCAGCTGCTCCCCTCTCCATCGGCTATAAAAGGAGGATGAACGGGAAGAGAAAAGAGGAGGAGAGAGGGAGGCCGAGCGTATACAAAAACGAGAAGAGAAAAGACAGTGACGAAAAAAAGAGAGGTATAGACCGAGACGACAGAGAGGGGAAGAAGACAGGGAGACACAGAGAGAGGAGGTCAAGGGGAAGAGAGGACACGAGTCGTTCACACCTTCTCATTCCTGTAAGTTTTATTTTATTTTATTTTTTATCAAATTTCAATTGTTGGTTCATTGTAACATTGATGGCTCTGTAATGGCTTGATGAAGCCTTTGTTCTGTGTAATTCTGTAAAATGTTAACGTTAAGAAATCTATAACATAATGCTGAATTTAAAACAAGATTATTGGTAGTAACTAGTAAGTAAGGCCCAGAAAATCATCACCTCTAGCCATTGATGTATGATAAGATTATGATACAAGGTTCTTTGTTCTTGTTCCTTTTTTTTTGGGTTCTCGCTTGTATTTGGAAACTTCCAGAAGCTTCTCTGTGTGTTCTAGATGGTGTAATTAAAAAAGAGAAATGATATATGCAATCGGATTATGTTATCACTGTAAAATCGAGGATGATGTAAACGGCTGTGATGTTTTTGAATTTTATTGTCCTCCTAATGATTTGGTACGCTATCACATCATCATGTCATGGTTCTTATCGATTACAAAAATTCTGGTAATACGTAACATTGCTTTTTAAGAAATGATCATAGTGATTTTAGGAACCAAATTCAGTTACTTTATATTCACGTTTGCCTTCAAACTTAAACCAAGGTTCAAAAAAAACGGGTTGAGGCACCTTGAGGCCCCACCTCAAATCTCGTACCTGGCCGCCTCATATGGGTGAGGCGGCCTGAGGCGGGCCGTTTTGGCGCCTCATCCCTTACCAACTGCTGGCTGCCTCAAAAGTCTTGAACTCCACGTACCTTTACCACTTGCGCCACATATGCGAGCAGTTATCATATTATGAGTAGTTATGATGACAATGGACCCTTAACTGCATGATACAACCGTCCTTGCATAATAGACACATCGTGAATAGCAATTATAAAAAAAACATCATTGGAGATCTGTCCTTTGAGATCTCATTCAGGCTTTACTTTGAGATCTCTATGCGTGACTTGTCCTTCGAGATCTTGGACTAGGAAATTACTTTGAGATTGCCTTTGCAGACTTTGAGATCTCATTCAGACTTTAATTCGAGACCGGACCACAAACTGTTAACATATAACACGTCTTATTCAAGACACAGTTTGAATGATGAATGTCTTGATAGTTTGTTTGCATTGTTTTGTTGATGTTCATGGGGATAAATAGATGAATGTGGTTACTATCTCGAATTTTATTGTCATGGCTGGCTTGAAATTTGAATACTGTCGTATTTGAAGGGAAGGACAAGAAGGGGTTTCGTTGCCCTAAAACCAATCAAATCTAGTATTCTTAATATACTACCAATCCTCTTCTTTCTGGGTTCTTCCCCAATGCCCATTGCCGTGATCTGGGTCAGGGCAGCTCTTGTTTTGTTGACTCCTTTTGATCTCAATTTGAAGGGGCTCGTGATCTCAGGTTAATTCTTGCTGGAATTTGTAAGTCTGGGCCGTGTGAGCTGTTTTCCATCCGAGTCCTCATATTATACTCTTATGCTTTTATCTAAACTTGTTTCCCTCAGAGACATGGGTGTCTGTCTCTTCATTATGTGTGGCGTAAGTGAGACATGGGCTTTTTGAGGCAAAATATTTTTCAATTCTGGCTGGCTAAAAGAGGAAGCAGTGAACATGACGAGGGGCAGGATAAGGGCTCTGGATAATCTCCCTCTTGTTGTGCTCATTCAAAAAGGTCTTTTTTTAGGATGATTCTTGTCACCATGACCTTTGCTGTGACAGTCATGCTTCCACTCTAGGTGTCCATGGGTCTGTTTGCTGTGTACTCGTCAGCTCGTCTGTACGAAATGTTCAAGGGCACAGAGTGAAAGAGGCATCCTTTGAAAGCTGCAGTTATGTTTCCTAGCACTCTTTCTGCAGTTAATAATTGCACTTCATAGTAGGAAAAAGGACCAGCGGTGATGTTGTGTGGGAACAGAAAACATGCTATAATTGTAATGGTATGCAAGAGTATAACTTACAAATTTAGGTCTTTTTTACAAGCAAACACAGACCAGCCACAGCCAAGTACATTCAAACACAGACTAGCCATAGCCAAGTACCTCAAGCACTACTCTACCATCCTCGCAATTCAAAACAGAAGAACAAGAAGATTGCAGTTATATGTTTAATACCTATGATTTAAATGCATTTCTACCAAAATGATGTCACCAATCAGATATTATCCCATATAAATACAATGAGATCGACCCGCACTTCATCGATCTTTTTTGTCTTATATGGTTTAGTACTACGAACTACAAGTTTTTTTTGATATGTATATACAAATCAATATAAGTTTTCGTTATGTTTAAAAATTATACAAGTTTATATTGTGACTTACCAATGAAGCAAAGTGGATTCCATGTAATTCTACAATATCCTTTATATACCACAAGACATAGTATTTGCATTCTATTGTCTCAATTTCTCCTGGGCACTACATAAACAAGTTAAAAAAATTGCATTATAACTATAAAATGATAAATTTTGAGGTGTGTGTATATATATAATGAAATCATAAACTATTACCTTGTTGTCTCAAAAGTAGGTGACTTCTTAGTTGAGTTAAAGTTGAAGTTGTAATCTAGACTTTTAAATGCACTGCACAAATGAAAAGATCATTAGTAATAGAAATTATGTATTAAAATTTAATAAACAAAAAGGTAATTGAAATTAAATGCACAATTTTAAAGTTTCTAAAAGATTCACATCAATAGAATTCACTCGCTAGAGGATCAAAATGACACATGTCGTTCCTTTGGATTAACTACAGCCAACACCCAATGATACCTACGTCAATGTAAATATATATAATTTATGCATAATCCATACATAAAAATTATTACACCCATGCTTCAATTTGATTGAATATGCATTTTCCCCACAATTAGACAAGCTTTATAGCCCATAACATAGCAACCAGTCAAATTCCCATAAGTTGGAAAGTCATTAATTGTAGTGAACATTTGTTGTTGGTATGCATCATAGACAACACCAACATCCCACAATAGTTTCAAATCATCAAGTAACGACGCCAAGTAAACATCTATATCATTTTTGGGTCACTTTGGGCCTAAAATTAACATAGTCAACATCATAAATTTTTCGTTTCATGCATAACCAAGGTGGAAGGTTATATGTGATTAGTATAAAAAGCCAACTATAAGGAATTTTAGATGAGTATAACAAGCCAACAACTATATGTGATTAGTATAACAAGCCAACAACTATGGGGGTTAATCCCATCAGCAAAAAGAGCAAAATGCAAATTTCGTGGATCCGCACCAAACTCTAGCCACTTGAGGTTTACCAACTTCCAAGATGCCGAGTCCATTGGGTGTTGCAGTTGTCCATCCACTTTCTGTTCTTTCGAATGCTACATCAAGTTCCTTTCTATTTGAGTAGTCTAAAACATCCCTCTAAATCTCGGTATGAGAGGAAAATACCACAACACTTTTAAAGGCACTCCATCCCTTTTATGAATCAAAACTTTACCATCATTCCATCAAGATGTATGACATTGGGAGGCATCAACAAACTCTTTCCGATACAGTATGCAATCATTCAGACAAGCATGTATCTTTTTATAATCCAGTTGCAGTGACTTCAATGTCTTTTTCGCCTCATAAACGCTACAAAGTTTTTTCAGCATCTTCAAGTAGTTTCTTAAATGTGTGAGGATCATCAGGACCTTGTTCTTGGGCAACAACTTTAATCATGTCCACTTCGTCCGCACCTTCTTTGGGTGTGTGAGATTCAAAAAAGGAAGAGTAGTTTGTTGTGGATAAGATGGTGCACTTGGCATTTCTTCTCCATGCCAATGCCATATGTAGTACCTTTGATCAATTAGATGGAAGAACAAATGGTTTTTTTACCTTTTCTAAAGGTAAAACTCATAGTTAATACATTGAACACACAACCATCTATATGATGTATGACCATTTGCATTTAACTAGGCAAAATCTAGAAACTTATCAACTCCCTCATCATATTCACGCAATCTCCTATCCATGGACATTTAAGATTTATCTAAAGGTATATCCATCATTATATAACATTTGAAGAAGGCCCTAAAACACAAGGAGTAATTTAGACTTAAATCATGAAACTCAAATAAGGCTACGATTAAATACTAAAAGACACAATTTATATTTTATAGATTTACAACAACCCTTACAATATAGAATATCAGCAATCAACAGTCTCATAATGATATAAACACTAAAGAACATGATTTCAAGTTACAGGCAGTCCCATAATTGCATATACAACATACACGATTATTTTACAGTCACTAGCTCCCCTTTATTTTTTATCATTATTTTGTAGGAAACATGAATGTGCCTTTTTTATTCATCACTTGAATCTTCTATCATTCAGTATTTTTGTTAGGCTGTTGAATGAAAGGAGCTGAACAGCCTGAACCTTTGTTTTTGTAGAAAAAAAGAACTACGAGAAGAGGATATGTTTGTGCTTTTTAGCTAAACAACTATCACTAATACTGCAACCACTAAATATGTGGCCCTAGTGAGACTCATGGTAGCCAGTAATGACTTGTTTCCTACATCTTCTCAGTAAGCTTTCACTATCAGTCTGATAGCTTCAATCAATAATAAGGGGAAGGGATGGGTTGTTTGTTGGTTTGAAAAATAAAATAAAATCTGAGGACCATTTCAATCAGCCACATGGATTCACGTGATCTGCAAGGATTGGCTAGACATTGTACTAGTGGTCCAATAAAGAGCATTGATGGATGGATCTTTTTCCTCTTATTGTAGGATCTTTAAATTACTTCCATTTTGTTGAATCCAAAATAATGGCAAGTTTTTAACCACGAATTCAAATATCAAGATACACGATTCCAATAGCTTCCAAGCAATAAATCTTAATCGCATAGAAGCAGTCTCAAACAACGATTCCAAGGTAATCAAAATCAAACGACACACTCGCACAATAAACAACCAAACATGCAAAATAATCTCAACAAAATCTCCAAACAAAATACAATAGATAAAGGCAGTAACACAATAATGAAGTGATCTTACCTGAAACGATCAAAATGAACTGCAGAAACTGGTGGTACTATACTGGTTGGACTTATCGGATTCAAAACCCTAGAGGGAGAGATAGATTAGATGAAATCCGATCATAGGTTGAAGTAGTCGTGGGAATAAACCGCGTGGTTTCTCCTCTCCTCTCCACAGGTAGCGGGACCGGGACGAAGTCTTCTTCGTCTAGGGTCGATCGGTACTCCCCTTGTCTCCACAGGAGGCGGGGGCCCAAGTCTTCGTCTGCAAAGACGAATGATGTCCCGCCTGATGAGTAGAAAATTTTCATTCGTCGTCAAGTGTTAAGGATTGAAAGTCCGCCCGTCCTGATGAGTCGAAAGTGTTTGGGATATTTCATTCATTAATATTTAGTTTTTGAGCGCGGCCTAAAAATGGAGTGGGGTGGCGCGTGCAAATAATTTGACGACAGTGTAGTAACCTCAACGTATCATTATTAATAATAATAGACGACACATAAATAAACGTGTTATCGATTGTCCAATTATTAACGACACATATCGTAAAGTGTCGTCTTATATTGTTTTTTAAACGAGGCCAAAACCTGTTTTCTTGTAGTGTACAATAATGAATCCCTTGCATTGCTGTGACGTTCAATTAGCTCTGTCAATACCTAAAAAAAATAAAATCGACAATTAAATATGACCACAAAGGTTGGTGAATTATCACTCTTCACCAACCTTCAACTACTATATTCCTAAGCGACATGACTCGTGCTCATGTATGTGTACGTATAGTGAAAGTTACCATATAACAATGTAACAATTCATATCATAGCAACTACATATGTAAAATATATCAAACCGTTACACGGACAGCTCCCCCATATAACTTCATTATATGATAATTTGATAAGTTTTTTATATTTTTATGTTATTAATTTTAACTTAAATGGTACTAATTGTCAAGTGTTGGTCCCAAAAATTAGATTAAAATTAGAGCTTCAGCATCATCTCATATCATTTCTAAGCTATATGAAACAATCAAAAATTAATTTATAATTTTGATAATGATATATATTTTTAAATTTTATATTATTCTTATAATTATAGTAAAAAAATAAAAATTGATAGTTTAAATATGACCACAAAGGTTGGTGAATTATCACTCTTCACCAACCTTTAGCTACTATATTCCTAAGCTACATGACTCGTGCTCGTGTATGTGTACGTATAGTGAGAGTTACCATATAACAATGTAACAATTCATATCATAGCAATACAACTATATAAGCAAAATATATCAAACGGCAACCATATCCATTATACCTATACACATGCAATTATATCGCGATGACAAAGGCTCACGCGCCAAGCTATTAGTTTAACGAGTTATATCTCAATGACAAGAGAGTAACTCTCAGGTCAAACTATAGTTTATCGAATTCATTATAAAAAACTAAGCATTTATAAGCATATATGAAACATGTCAATACAATCCATCAATAACATTCATGTTCATTTCAAGATACATAAATCACACTATCATGTCATATCAAACAATGAAATACAACTCAACCATACACACAACATTCCAATCAGATCAATAATTAAGAAATCTCTCATGGGCTCTAATTGTCTATTAAAATGTTTCATTTTCATTTCAATGGGTTTATTAATTCTAAGGTCCCTTAGACTTTCCAACTAGACAAAAGCCAAAACGAAAATTGAAACAAACAAAACTAACCCTGGTCATGGCAAGTTGCCATGGGCACACCCATAGGCGCCGCTACATATTCATTATTTCATATAAAATTTGTAAGAGAAACCACTGTGGTCAATCAAAGATGATCTGCTCTCGGGAAGAAAGTGATCAATCAAAGGACGTGATCGACTGATGAATTAGTCGAGTACTGAACAAGTAGAAAGGAGGAAACTGGACCACTACTCGATACCTCGTTGTACTAATTCTAATTAACGTGTCGAGCACAATTGAGCTTGAATTTCAACATATTGAGCAGAGGCCCAACCTCATCACTAATGCTCGATGCCCTTTCCTTCTAGTGCTCTCTGCACAAGGTCTTGCATTTCGAGCAAACATCGAGCACCAATGTTAATTTGGTTCATATATATTTTGTGACGTATATCTACACAGAAGAAAAAACAGTTAATCTATTTTGCATTATTATATATACATATATTAATTTGAAACATATAATCATTTAGGCTCTGCATTAGCTAGCTGCCTAGCTGTTGAGATTCACGTGATATATATTATCTATAATATGTTTTATATTATCTTGCTTTTCAGACATAAGATCCGTTTCATGCTGTTCTTTTTTAGAGTTTTCCTAATGTCAGCAACTATACATCTATACGTACATTAGATCAGGTCGTTGACCTTATAACTCTAAATTCAACAAGAACTTGTGGGAAAACAGAATGCAGAGACTAGGGTGGTCGATCAAAAATGATTGGTTCTGGGGAAGGAAGTCGTCGACCAAAGGAGGTGGTCGACTAAAGAATTAGTCAAGTGAACAGGCAGAAAGGAGGAAGCTGGACCCTCTGCTTGATACCCAGCATCTTCTCGAGAACCTTGTCGCTCGAATTCCAACATATCAAGCACAATTGAACTCGAATTCTTACAAATCAAGCAGAGCAGAGGCCCAACGTCGCCACCAATGCTCGATGCCGGATACACAGCTTTGTCCGTTTTTTAATGGACCCGACGTCGTTTCGATCTATAGCAAAAGATCCTTGTCCGGGTAATTGGGGGTGTTTTAGTCTTTTTCATATTTTTATAATAATTATAATAATCATCATCATTTCACCTATCCCTATCCCTAGTATCCGCTACCCGCACGCGCAGTCTGATTCCATCACCACGCGCCGCAATGCAGAACCCGCCGGTCATTCCAGCACCTCCGCTGACTCCAGCCCTTTGCTCCACTGGACACAGGGCCGCACGGAATCAAGCCATCCCGGAGCATCAGGAAGAAGATCGCCGTATCCCATGGATTACCAGCCGGATCTCTCGCCCGATCCGCCCCTCTCCTTGCAGCCAGCGACAGCCATGATGATGGCCAAGCTTCCGTTCAGCTGCTCCCCTCTCCATCGGCTATAAAAGGAGGATGAACGGGAAGAGAAAAGAGGAGGAGGATAGAGGGAGGCCGAGCGTATACAAAAACGAGAAGAGAAAAGACAGTGACAAAAAATGAGAGGTATAGACCGAGACGACAGGGAGGGGAAGAAGACAAGGAGACACAGAGAGAGAAGGTCAAGGGGAAGAGAGGACACGAGTCGTTCACACCTTCTCATTCCTGTAAGTTTTTTTTTTGTTTTTTTATAAAATTTCAATTGTTGGTTCATTGTAACATTGATGGCTCTGTGTAATGGCTTGATGAAGCCTTTGTTCTGTGTAATTCTGTAAAATGTTAGATTTAAACGTTAAGAAATTTATAACATAATGCAGAATTTAAAACATGATTATTGGTAGTAACTAGTAAGTAAGGCCCAGAAAATCATCACCTCTAGCCATTGATGTATGATAAGATTTTGATACAAGGTTCTTTGTTTTTGTTCCATTTGCCACATGCCTTTACCACTCGCGCCACATATGCGAGCTGTTATCATATTATGAGTAGTTATGATGACAATGGACCCTTAACTGCATCATACGACCGTCCTTGCATAATGGGTACGCGTCGTGACTAGCAATTATAAAAAAAAGTCATTGGAGATGCTCTTAGAGATCTGTCCTTTGAGATCTCATTCAGGCGCTTTACTTCGAGATCTCTATGCCCGACTTGTCCTTCAAGATCTCGGACTAAGAAATTACTTCGAGATTGCCTTTGCAGACCTTGAGATCTCATTCAGACTTTACTTTGAGATCAGACCACAAACTGCTAACATAAAACACATCTTATTCAAGATACAGTTTGAATGATGAATGTCTTGATAGTTTGTCTGCATTGTTTTGTTGATGTTCGTGGGGATAAATAGATGAATGTGGTTACTATCTCGAATTTTATTGTCATGGCTGGCTTGGAATTTGAATACTGTCGTATTTTACTGAATGAAGAGAGAGAGAGAGAGAGAGAGAGAGAGAGAGAGAGAGAGAGAGGAGGGACAAGAAGAGGGGTTTCGCTGCCCTGAAACCTTATCCTCGTTCTCAATCTAATCAAATCTAGTATTCTTAATCTACTACCAATCCTCTTCTTTCTGGGTTCTTCCCCAATGGCCATTGCCGTGATCTGGGTCGGGGCAGCTCTTGTTTTGTTGACTCCTTTTGATCTCAATTTGAAGGGGCTCGTGATCCCAGGTTAATTCTTGCTGGAATTTTTAAGTCTAGGCCGTGTGAGCTGTTTTCTATCCGAGTCCTCATATTATACTCTTATGCTTTTATTTAAACTTGTTTCCCTCAGAGACATGGGTGTCTGTCTCTTCATTGTAAACTTGAAATTGATCAGGCAAAGTGTGAAAGATGAGCTTGGGGATATTTGGGGAAGGACAAGAGCATATCTCATCTTTCTTTTGAAGTGTTGGAGAGGAGTTAGAAGAAGCTATGTCGTTTTCTGCTATAGAAGATTGTTTATCTTGGGATGGTGGGGAGTTGGAAGATATTTCATGGTTCACTTGGGAGAATGGTATGTTTTGGGATGATGTGGAAAGAGGATTAGAAGAAGATGGTTTTTCTTCCTAGTAGGGAGTAAAGGAGGGACTGGAAGGTATGAAACTAGGATAACTACGTTTTGATATGGGACTAATGGTTTCGATAACACCAAAGTGCTTGTAGTATACAGAAGTCGAACAAAATATTTTGACAAATTCCGATATCTCGCACATCAAATCAATCGTGCCTAAGTGAACAAATTTTGATTCCATCCAGAATTAATTTCTTGTTTAACGTATCTTTTGGTGGAGGAAAAAAAAATCAAAATTTAACCAAGAAATAAAATTTATATACAAACTGGCCTATTTTTACTAGGAAAATAGATTCTAAAGTGTGTTTTTTGTTTACTCAAATTTGAAGTCATAATTGGGATGAGATTTACCTCCATCTATTTTCGAATTGAAAAAAGGGACTCAATTTGGTGATGATTGTTTGAGACATGTAATTGTAATTTGAAATTTGAATGATATATATGTATTATATTGTAATATTTAATTTTTTTAGAGAACTATTGAAAAGGCAATGATATGGGGAGAAATGTTTAATCCAAACTGAACTAGGCCATTTAAATCAGAAGACAAAGAAGAGACCTAAAGTCATCAAGTCAGTCAACCTATTCCGGTCCAAACGGGGCAATTAATTCCGATTTTTGTCATCATCCTTGGACCACCACACCGACCAATCTCTTGTCCTCAACGTCCAACCACCATCAATTAATAAATACGACATGTTCCCCTTCCTTCGTATTACTAACTACTATATTCGTTCGCACATTAACACAACACACAATGTCATCCTCCTCTGCCATTAAAAAAACTCTCAACTCTGGCCTTCCTCTTTTCCATCCTTGGCCTTCCATTTGCCGCCCTTCCGATGCAACTCAGGCAGCTTCCGCGCTTCTTCTCCTGGTGGAGGGCTACCCTGGACACCCACAATCAAATTGCTCTCTCCTCTTGGGCTCCTACAACCAGCCCCTGCATCGTCAACTGGACCGGAATTGCTTGCACCTGCCCTTACCGCATCGGCATGGGTATCGGTATTGGTACGTACGCCTGCATCGTCACTCATAAATCTCACTATTTTGGGCTTGCGTGGCACCCTCCAAAACTTTAGCTTCATCTCTTTTCCCTCCCTCCTCACGCTTGACCTTAGCAATAACCGTCTCTTTGGTACACTTCCCTCCCGCCTTTCCATTCAAACCTTGACCGCCCTCTACCTGCATTCGAACCAATTCTTTGGCCCCATTCCCCGTGGTGTAGGAAAGTTGCCATCACTCAACGTTCTTTCACTGTCATATAATATGTGATTTGGTCAAGTTAACTGCCCTATACCTTAGTGGAAACCAACTCTATGGTTCCATTCCTCATGAATTAGGAAACCTGATATCATTTAATGATCTTCGTTTGTCTGAGAACAACCTCACAGGGCCAATCCCAACTTTTATAGGTTACTTGGGTAGTTTAACCAAACTCTACCTCTATAATAACAAATTCTTTGGTTTCATTCCTCATGAATTAGGAAACTTAACATCACTCAATCAACAAAACTTATTATATAACAACCTCACAGGGCCAATCCCAAAATTAACCATACTCTACATTCACAACAACGCACTCCCTGGCTCCATTCCTTGTGAAATAGGAAACTTAATATCACTCAATCATCCTGGCTTGTCTCAAAACAACCTCATAGGGCCAATCCTAGCTTCTATAGGTTACTTAGACAAATTGACCACACTTTACCTCTATGATAACACACTCTCTCGCTCCATTCCTCATGAAATAGGAAACATGATATCACTCTATAATCTTATATTGTCGTATAATAATTTCACAGGGCCAATCCCAACTTCTATAGGTTACTTGCACAAATTAATCTTTCTCTGCCTCTTTAATATTAATCTCTCTAGATCCATTCATCATGAATCAGGAAACTTGACATCACTCAATAAACTTTCTTAACAGAATAACAACCTTTGGAGGCCAATCCCAACTTCTATAGGTTATCTGCACAAATTAACCTTTCTCTAACTATTTAATAATAAACTCTCTGGCTCCATTCCTCGTGAAATAGAAAACTTAACATCACTCAATATTCTTACATTGTCTGGTAACAGTCTCACAGGGCCAATCCCAACTTCTATAGGTTATTTAGACAAATTAGCCTTTCTCTCCCTATTTAATAATAAACTTTGGCTCTATTCTTCCTGAATTAGGAAACTTGACATCACTCAATCAACTTGCCTTGTCGGATAACAACCTTACATGGCCAATCTCAACTTCAATAGGTTACTTGGACAAATTAATAGAACTCCACCTCCATGATAACGCACTCTGGATTTATTCCTCTTGAATTAGGAAACCTGACTTCACTCATTAATCTTGAATTGTCTACTAACAACCTTGCAGGGCCAGTCCCAACTTATATAAGTTATTTGGACAAATTGACCGCACTCTACCTCTATAATAACAAACTCTCTAGCTCCATTCCTCATGAATTAGGAAACCTGATGTCACACAAGGGCGTTGTAATTTCAAACAACAATTTGATGGGATCAATCCCAACTTCAATAGGTTACTTACACAACTTAAACAAGCTTCATCTTGATAAGAACAAACTTTCTAGCTCCATTCCTCATAAAATTGGAAGCCTAAAATCACTCAATTCACTTAAATTGTCAGAGAACAACTTCACAAGAAAGATTCCACCAGAACTCTGGGAGGCTATTCAACTACAAGCGCTAAACTTCTCCTCAAATCAGTTCAAGGGGCAATTCCGAAGGAACTAGGGAAATTGAAATTATTGTTCAAGCCTTCTGGACAACAATATGCTCTCATGTAGCATTCCAGTAGAGATCGGGACACTATCCAATTTGGAAACTTTAAACCTGGCTTCAAATGACTTGAATGGTGTGGTTCCTAACCAAATTGGGGTTTGTGAGAAACTCTTGTTTTTAAATTTAAGCAACAATAGGCTTACAAGAGCTATGCCCATTGATATGGGCAAATTAGAATCTTTGGACAGTCTTGATCTAAGCCAAAACAAGTTGGAAGGTTGCATACCACCGGAGTTCAGCAACTTGAAAAGACTAAAAAATTTGAACATCTCACGTAATCAACTCTCTGGTTCAATCCCATATTGTTTTGAGGACCTGGTAAGCCTAAAATCCATTGATGTATCCTACAACAACTTAAAAGGCCCTCTTCCCAATAGCAGGCCTTTTTGGAATGCCTCATTGGATTCTTACCGAAATAATTCAGGGCTGTGCGGCAATGTCACAGGGCTGGTGGCATGCCTGTCCAAGATTGGAGAGAAGGGCAATCAGAAATTGATCTTTTAGATTACAAGCATTTTGTCTGCCTCCATATTTCTAATCCTCTTAATTACAGCGGGATTTATTATCTTGGCGTGGAGAACCGACCAGGAGAAGACAAAAATGGAAACCAAGCAAGTGGAAATGTGTTTACAGTATCGAGGTTTGACGGGAAGATGGTCTACAAGTGCATCCTTGACGCAACCGAAGAGTTCCACTCTAAATATTGCGTTGGAGTGGGAGGGCAAGTATCTGTTTATAAGATTGAGTTGACAGTGGACCAAGTTGTCGCCGTCAAGAAACTTCATGGTTTGAATCATGCAGAGATGCCCACCTCAAGAGCTTTTGATCGTGAAATTCATGCATTGACAAAAATTCGCCATCGTAACATCGTGAAGCTTTGTGGGTTTTGCTTACACTCAAAGCACTCCTTTCTGATTTATGAATTCATTGGGAGAGGGAGTCTGGGGAATATATTGAAGGATGAGGAGCAAGCGAAGGAGCTGAATTGGAATATAAGGGTCAATGTCATCAAGGGTGTTGCCAGCACTATATTACATGCACCATGACTGTACACCCCCCATAATCCATCGAGACATATCCACCAATAATGTCCTATTGGATCTCAATTATGAACCTCATGTCTCTGATTTCTGGACAGCAAAGCTTTTGGAAGCTAAGCCATTGAGTTGGACTTCAATTGTAGGCATGTATGGGTATGGAGCGCCAGGTAATATAGTAAATTAAATCATTCACTGCTACATTATGAGGCTATTTTTTTTGTCTACTGGATGTGGATACGAATGTGATCGAATTACCCCTATGTTATAATATAATCTTTGCAATTGCCCTTGCTCATTTAATTTGACTGACCCAAC
This sequence comes from Taxillus chinensis, assembly GCA_023512835.1. Taxonomy (NCBI): domain Eukaryota; kingdom Viridiplantae; phylum Streptophyta; class Magnoliopsida; order Santalales; family Loranthaceae; genus Taxillus; species Taxillus chinensis. The sequence goes on from CM042086.1 coordinate 9,790,348, forward strand.
CTCTCCGTTTGGCTGTGATAAAATTATCTTTGCAGAGCTTGCGGACACAATGAAAGCAGATGAGAAGTGTGGTGTTTACAGCTTTGGAGTGGTGTCAATGGAAGTGCTCATGGGAAAGCATCCCAGAGATCTCATTTCATCTCTGTCATTATTATTTTCATCATCATCAACGTCAACAACACCTCTCTTAAAGAAATGTCATTGTGCGATGTTGTGGATGAATGCTTGTCTTCGCCGACCAGTCAAGTTGCAACAGAAGTTTTCTTTCTTTTCAAGATTGCATTTTATGTTGCATACCATTCCCCAAGTCTGACCTACCAGGAAACAGGTTTTTCATCTATTATCAATTAAAAATGCCCCCTGGAACGAGTCATTTTCCAAAATAGCATTGGATAAATGTCTGAAATAAAAAATGTAATAAGGTACACTCCCTCGCTTCCTTGCAAATTTTTCTATTTTTTATTTTCTTTGTGTGTTTTTGTTTTGACCTGTAATCTTTCTTTTCTTTTGTTTATGCTTTTGAGCTGCTCCGTGATTAATGTTATTGAGTTCTTGGACATCCTGTGGGTCTTTTAGTCCTTGGAGTGGCTGATTATCCCAACCCCATCTACTATGAGTCTCATGTATGCTGTGACATGTAAAATTTATGAAAAATATAAAATATGACATTGCTGCCGTTATCTCTGTAATTATTTTGTGTTATAGCAGTAATATATTTTGAAGCCTAGCTCTTCATGTATTTCAGGAGCATTTTAAACTTGTAATGTGTTTGCACTCCTTTTTCCCACTTTCCACATTAAATTCAGTGCACCTTGAAGAAATTATTGGGCACCATTGAGACATTTGCTATGAAAATTGGTTATTTCCACCTCGCTGGAAGCTATAATACTGGTTAAACGGTATTCTTTAGACAAATCATCAGAACGGCAGAAAATTGGATCTTTCATGGGATAAGTCTAGAATTTCAAAAATTTCTCATGCTAATGCACTGCTCCACGGTGCAATTGTGCACAGGTATGAGTTTGACATCGTTAGGAAATTTCCCCACTAGAAATTTCTGGTGGGGCGATTCAATGGGACAGAGTTTTGAACTCTAAGAAGCTTAGCAGCTGAACTGCAGATTACCGTTGTGTACACAAGTTCCTCATGGATGTTAAGTACAGTCTTTTGGAGTTTGAGTACGCACTTTGAAGGGGTTGGGTATGCTCTCTATACTAAAGCTTAGAACACTAATTGCATCTTAAGAACAATACTGGAAGCTTGATAACAGTTTAGAAAATCAAAGAGAGGACTTCCATCACTCATTTGATTCTCTGCTCTCTAATAATTTATTACAAACAAAGCCATATATAATGGTATTGAGCGACAGACAAAGGCTTTGGAAACAACTACATTAGTTAAGGAACACAACGATATCAACCGTAATCATATTCTTGCTGAAACACCCAAAGAAGGTATAATATACACAATTTATATGTTTCTTCATAGTATTGGACGGGTTTCCGGCAATTTATAAGTGTTTTAACCACATCTTTATTTTCATTGCATGACAAGTTCGAAAGCACCATTAATTTTTACACCCTTTTACACACCCAAACGGTGCCCAGACGAATCCAAATGCCAACAACAATGAATCCAATGTAGCACTTTACTGGACAGTTTATATTTGATGACAAGGTCATACTTGATTTTATAACAGAAAGCAGCACAAGAACAAAGAGATCTAGTTTATATCTGGTTTTGATAACACCAAAACGCGTGCAGTATACAGAAACCGAACAAAATATTTTGACGAATTCTAATAACTTGCACATCAATCGCGCCTAAGTGAACATGGGTTCCATCCAGAAATAATTTCTTGTTTAACGTATCTTTTGGAGGAGGAAAAAAAAAACAAACAAACAAATCAAAATTTAAAAATGAAATAAAATTTATATCGGAGGAAGACCAAACTAACGACTGAATTCGGGTGCTCTAGAAGATCTCCTACACTACACCCCAGTATGCAACCTGGCCTATTTTTGCTAGGGAAATAGTTTTTGTAAAATAGTAGCTGCTTTGTTAAATACATTCTAAAGTGTTTTTGTGTACTCAAATTTTAAGTCATCATAATTGGGATTTAGAGCCATCCATTGAAAAAACGGAGTCAATTTGGTGATAATTATTTGAGACGTTTAATTGTAATTTGAAATTTAAATGATATATATGTACCTCCATTCATAATATTGAATCCAAACTGAACTGGGCCATTCAGATCAGACGAAGACGAGGAAGAAGAAACCTGAAGTCATCAAGTCAGTCAACCGATCGATTCCCGTCCAAACGGGGCAAAATTAATTCCCATTTTAGTCTTCACCCCTGCCCCCACCACACAGACCAACAACATGTTACATGTTACATGTGCGCCCTATCATTCATTTCATACTTACCCCCTCTAACCCGCAAGAAAAATAATATAATTTCTTCATTTTTATTTGTCTTTTAAGTAAAAAGAAGGAATACTTGAAATGAATTCAAGTGTCCTACTCCTTCCCTATAAATCTAGAGCGCGCGTATGTATGATATGTACGCACATTAACAAAACATTAAACACACGATGTCATCCTCTGCCATTAAAAAAACACTCTCCACCCTGGCCTTCCTCCTTTCCATCCTTGCCCTTCCTTTTGCCGCACCTTCCGATGCAACTCAGGAAGCAGCAGCTGCTCTTCTCCGGTGGAGGGCCACCCTCGACACCCACAGCCAGACCGCTCTCTCCTCTTGGGCTCCTGCAACCAACCCCTGCGTCGTCAACTGGACCGGAATTGCCTGCACCTGCCCTCACCGCGTCGGTATCGGTATCGGTACGTACGACTGCATCGTCACTCATATAAACCTCACCCGTTTGGGCTTGCATGGCACCCTCCAAAACTTCAGCTTCATCTCTTTTCCCTCCCTCCTCACGCTTGACCTTAGCAATAACCATCTCTTCGGTACACTTCCCTCCCGCCTTGCCATTCAAACCTTGACCGCCCTCCACCTGAATGGGAACCAATTCTCCGGTCCCATTTCCCATGGTGTCGGAAAACTGCCATCACTCAATGTTCTTGCCCTGTCATATAATAATCTCACTGGGCCCATCCCAACTTCAATATGTGATTTGGTCAAGTTAACCGGCCTATACCTTGGTGCAAACCAACTTTCTGGCTCCATTCCTCGGAAATTAGGAAACCTAACATCACTTAATGAACTTGGCTTGTCTGATAACAACCTCACAGGGACAATCCCAACTTCTATAGGTTACTTGGGTAATTTAACCAAACTATACCTCTTTAATAACGCACTCTCTGGCTCCATTCCTCGTGAATTAGGAAACCTCACATCACTTGATTATCTTGAATTTTACAATAACCACCTCACAGGGCCAATTCCAACTTCTATAAGTTACTTGAACAAATTAACCATACTTAACCTCTGTGCTAACAAACTCTCTGGCTCCATTCCTCATGAATTAGGAAACTTGACATCACTCAATCAACTTGAATTGTCTTATAACAACCTTACCGGGCCAATTCCAACTTCTATATGTTACTTGGACAATTTAACAGTACTCCACCTCTATGATAATGTACTCTCTGGCTCTATTCCTAGTGAAATAGGAAACCTAACATCACTCAATAGTCTTACATTGTCACATAACAGCTTCGTGGGATCCATTCCAACCTCAATAGGTTATTTGAGAAACTTAAATTTTCTATTCCTTGATAGTAATAAACTTTCCGGTTCTATTCCTTCAGATATAGGCAACTTGATGTCTCTTGTGAGCCTTGGATTGTCAGATAACTACTTTACAGGTCCAATCCCAACATCCATATGTTACTTGCATTCCGTCGTTGATCTAAAATTATCGCATAACAGACTCTCGGGATCAATCCCAACTTCGTTAGGTGGTCTCAGAAACAACAGAACTCATGATGAGATTCATCGTAATTGGGGTCAGTATGGAGGATTGGGAAACTTGAAACTACGAAGGCTTTTCCTCTCCTCAAATCGGTTGAGTGGGGAAATTCCAAAGGAACTAGGGAAGTTAACATCAATGTTATACCTTTTCCTCGACGATAATATGCTTTCAGGTAGCATTCCAGCAGAGATCAGCCTGTTGTCTAATCTGGAAAATTTAAACTTGGGAGTAAATAACTTGAATGGCCCGGTTCCCAATCAAATTGGGGATTTGCAGAAATTATTGTTCTTGAATTTGAGCGATAATAAGCTTAGAGGACCTATTCCCATCTCTATCGGTCAATTAGAATCTTTGCAAAGTCTTGATCTAAGCCAAAACAGGTTGCTAGGATGCATACCATCGGAGTTCAGCAAGATGAAAAGACTAGAAATTTTGAACATCTCACATAATCTACTCTCTGGTTCAATCCCATATCATTTTGAGGAGCTGGTAAGCCTAATATCCATTGATGTATCTTATAACGAGTTAAAAGGCCCTCTTCCCAATAGCAGGCCTTTTTGGAATGCCTCATTGGATTCTTACCGAAATAATTCGGGACTGTGCGGCAATGTTACGGGGCTGGAGGCATGCCCGTCCAAGATTGGTGAGAAGGGCAATCAGAAATTGATCATTTTGATTACAAGCATTTTGTCTTCCTCCATATTTCTAATCCTCTTAATTACGGTTGGGATTCGTTATCGTGGCATGGAGAACCCACCAGAAGAAGAAGAAAATGGGAACCAAGCAAGTGGAAACGTGTTTACAGTATGGAGGTTTGATGGGAAGATGGTCTATGAGCGCATCCTTGAAGCAACCGAAGAGTTCCACTCTAGATATTGCATTGGAGTGGGAGGGCAAGGATCTGTTTACAAGGTTGACTTGACAGTGGATCAGGTTGTCGCCGTCAAGAAACTTCACGGTTTGAATCATGCAGAGATGCCCAGTTCGAGAGCTTTTAAGCGTGAAATTCTTGCATTGACAGAAATTCGCCACCGTAACATCGTGAAGCTTTGTGGGTTTTGCTTACACCCGAAGCACTCCTTTCTGATTTATGAATTCATCGAGAGAGGGAGTCTGGGGAATATATTGAAGGATGAGGAGCAGGCGAAGGAGCTGGATTGGAATAAAAGGGTCAATGTCATCAAGGGTGTGGCCAGTGCACTATCTTACATGCACCATGACTGTACACCCCCCATCATCCATCGAGACATATCCACCAATAATGTCCTACTGGATCTCGATTATGAACCATATGTCTCTGATTTCGGGACAGCAAAGCTTCTGGGAGCTGACCCATCAAGTTGGACTTCAATTGTAGGCACATATGGATATGGAGCGCCAGGTAATTTAAATCATTCACCTCTACACTATAGGATGATTTCTTTGTCTACGATTGAATTATCTCCTTCACGGAGCTTCCCTGCACCACCTATGTTATAATATAATCTTGCACTTGCCCTTCCTCATTTAATAATCTCTTGGTTTGGCTGTGATAAAATTGTCTTTGCAGAGCTTGCGTACACCATGAAGGCAGATGAGAAGTGTGACGTTTACAGCTTCGGAGTGGTGTCAATGGAAGTGCTCATGGGAAAGCATCCCGGAGATCTCATTTCATCTTTGTCGTCACTATTTTCATCATCATCAACATCAACAACACTATCGCTTAAAGAAATGTCATTGAGTGATGTTGTGGACGAACGCTTATCTTTTCCGACTAGTCAAGTTGCAACGGAAGTTTTTTTTCTTTCCAAGATAGTATTTTCATGCTTGCATACCAGTCCCCAAGTCCGACCTAGCATGAAACAGGTTTCTCATCTATTATCAATTAAAAATTCCCCCTTGAATGAGTCATTTTCCAAAATAACATTGGATAAATGTCTGGAATCAAAAATGTGATAAGGTACACTCCCTCGCTCCCTTGCAAATTTTCCTCTTTCTTTTTTTCTTTGTCTATTCGTTTTGACTTGTAATCTCTTTCTTTTCTTTTGCTTATGCTTTTCAGCTGCTCCGTAATTAATGTTATTGAGTTCTTGGACATCCTGTGGGTCTTTAGTCCTTGGAGTGGCTGATTATCCCAACACCATTTACTATGAGTCTCGTGTATGCTGTGACATGTAAAATTTATGGAAAATATAAAATATGACATCGCTGCCGTTATCTCTGTAATTATTTTGTCTTATAGCAGCAATATATTTTGAAGCCTAGTTCTTCTTCATGTATTTCAGGAGTATTTTAAACTTGTAATGTGTTTGCACTCCTTCTTTTTCCCACTTTCCACATTAAATTCAGTGCCCGGCCCTTGAAGAAATTATTGGGCACCATTGAGGCATTTGCTATGAAAATTGGTTGTCGCTGGAAGTTATAATAGTGGTTAAGCGGTATTCTTATCATCAACGGCAGAAAATTGGATCTTTCATGGGATAAGCCTAGAATTTCTAAAATTTCTCATGCTAATGCACTACTCCAGTGGCTAAATGCAGTGCAATTGTGCACAGGTATGAGTTTGAAATCCTTAGGAAATTCCTGGACTAGAAAATTCAAGTGTTGCGATTCAATGGGATAGAGTTTTGAACTCTAAGAAGCTCAGCAGCTGAACTGCAGATTACCCTCATGGATGTTAAGTACAGTACGTCTTTTAGAGTTTGAGTCCTCACTTTGAAAGGGTTGAGTATGCTCTCAATACTAAAGCTAAGAACACTAATTGCATGTTAAGAACAATACTGGAAGCATGAGAACACTTTAGAAAATCAAAAAGAGGACTTCAATCACTCATTTTATTCTCTGCTCTCTGATACGTAATTACAAACAAAGCCATATATAATGGCGTTGAACAACGGACAAAGGCTTTGGAAACAACTACAATAGTTAAAAAAAACATCCAACTACTCAGTCTAATATAATTAATAATGTTTATTTCTAACAATAACAATAAATGCTTAACAGAAAAAACAAAAGGGGCAGGTGCAACCGTGCAAGCCTTTATTCACCAACGAATTTTTATTTGATAATAATTCAATGAAATAATTTTAAAAAATTTGTTCTTCCTTCCGAAATAATTCTTTGCACATCTTTTATTATCTCATACAATCATTTTTTTCCTTTGAAAAAAATATGTACTTTAAATTTATTAATAGGAAACATTTAATTAAGTATTGTTAAAACGTCACACAAGGACACGTTTTAAGTGTGTTAAAAACGTAGACAACGACACTTTTAAAGTTTCATTAACAATTTAAAAATACGTGTAATTCATTTTTCAAATATTATTTAAATATATAATCATATATATAAATACTAAATAATATAACTTAATAATTAACAAAAATACATAACCTTAAAAAAAATCCATGTACAAATATTCAATGTACATATATGTTACAAGTATGTATATACTGAAACCTATAGCAACAAACTAACTTTAAATAAAAAAAGTAAAGCTAATTAATTTTATATTGCAAGTTATTTGATCTCTTGGATAGATCTTCATATCATTAAATCAAAAGAACTAGTATTGATGCAAGACCTGCATACATGAAATATATACACATGTAAATAATAAAACTAAAATTGCAGTAAAGCTGATAAATCCAAAAGCATCTGAACTAATCAACACATAATAACATGAACAAACTTTGCATGACACTAAGTGAACTAAAAATATAAAAAGTAACAATAAGAAAACAAATGGAGAAACCAATGAAGCAAAGACAAATCTTGCAAGAATCCCATATTATTATTTTTTATAATAGACAAATATAACTATAGGCATGATGCATTTTATATTTAATTATTGCATAAAGAGGATCTTGTAATCGAAAAATAATTTTGTCATGAATTTTTGAAACCTGAATTGACTTTCAAAGTCCAAAACTAAAAAACATAAGTTAAAACATAATTAATAAAACCCTAGTCGCCTACATAAACTAATGCAAAAGAATATATATCATTAATGTACGAAGACTACAATCGTAACGGCCTCATTTATGCCCATGCTTATAGTAAAAAATATATTATATAAATTAATAATATTAAATAATCTATAATATAACTTGTGTGATTTTTATTGTGCAATATTGGTATCAGTATTCAAAAATAGTTGTATGTTTTTATTTTTAAATACAGAAAATATCATACAATTGTTATTTGGAGGATGTTTTCACTTTTTGTTTTTAAGCAAAAATTATAATCATAGAACATGATGATAGTATTTGGTATCAGAGCATACAACTGAATAACAAATTTTCGGTTCTTCATCTTCACCACAATCCATCTCCGACAACCATCATGCCTATGCCCACTGGAAACACGCTGAACCTGGAAGATCTGTCAAGCCCGTACTATCTCCATCACGTAGAAAGCCCTGGTCAAATCCTTGTGTCGCAACTTCTTACCAGCGATAATTTCCCTAGTTGGAGCCGTGCAATGACGCTTGCTCTCTTTGCCAAGAACAAGCGACGATTCATCGATGGATCTTTGCCCGAACCTCTAGATGCTGATTTTGCCACTCTCAACTCATGGAATCGCAGCAACGCAATTGTTGTTTCTTGGCTCTTAAATTCCATCTCCAAAGACATCTCGGCAAGCATTATCTACATGACATTTGCCACCGTAATTTGGCAGGATCTCAAGGATCGTTTTGAGCAGAGGGTCCAAAGATGTTCCAACTCCGACAAGATTTAATGAATCTTCGGCAAGATCGTTCATCTATCAGCGTATATTTCACCAAATTGAAAACAATTTGGGAAGAACTCAACCATTACCGACCAGCCTGTTCTTGCACTTGTGGGGGGTATGAAAAGCATGTTAGATCATCATGCAACTGAGTACGTAATGTCTTTCTTGATGGAGCTTGACGATGGCTTTTTAAAGCAAAATATTTTTCAATTCTGGCTGGCTAAAAGAGGAAGCAGTCAACATGACGAGGGGCAGGATAAGGGCTCTGGATAATCTCCCTCTTGTCGTGCTCATTCAAAAAGGTTTTTTTTAGGATGATTCTTGTCACCACGACCTTTGCTGTGACAGTCATGCTTCCACTCTAGGTGTCCATGGGTCTGTTTGCTGTGTACTCGTCTGCTCGTCTGTACGAAATGTTCAAGGGCAGAGTGAAAGAGGAATACTTTGAAAGCTGCAGTTATGTTTCCTAGCACTCTTTCTGGTATTTTTTTTTTTGTGCTGAATGCTTTAACCCGGGGTGAACAATCTCCTGGTGCAGTGCCTTTTTGGACCATGAGTGCTCTTGTCTACTTATGGTTCAGCATTTCAGCCGCCTTAGTCTTTGTGGGCAGTTACCTCTTTTTAAAAAAAAAGAAAAAAAAGTCATTGAAAAGTCATTTATCCTTTGGAGCGGTTTTCATTGAGATATTCTTCATCTTGACTTGAATATGGCTAAACCAGTTCTACATCTTTGGTTTCCTCTTCGTAGTTTTTGTCATCCTCTTGTGCCGAGATTATAGTTGTGCTCTGCTACTTCCAGTTGTGCAGTGAAGACTATAAGTCCAGTTGTACCTATTCCTCTACTTTATTTTTTATTTCTTCACGAAGTTGGAAATTATGAAGCTTGTCTGAGGCATCCTCTATTTCGGCTATATGTTGATTAGGTCATGTACCTTCCTTGTCTTAACTGGAACAATTAGTTTCTATGCGTGCTTTTGGTTTGTTTGGAAGATATATTCCTCCATAAAGATATATTGATGCAAAGAAAGAAATAGTCAAGACTGGAAGCCTTGAAACTCCTCACACTTTTGCCTCGGTATTCAAAGCTTACATATTAGGAGAATGCAGTTTTTAGAAAACTATTGGAAAGGCTATGATGCTTTGTCCGGATCTCCATTCATTTATAGGGAGAAATGTTGAATCCAAACTAAACTAGGCCATTCAGGTCACCAGAAGACGAAGAAGAAGAAGAAGAAGAAACCAAAATTATCAGTCAAGTCAACCGATTCCCGTCCAAACGGGGCACAGCTGATTGATTCCCATTTTTGTCCATGGGTCTGTTTGCTGGGTACTCATCAGCTCGTCTGAACGAAATGTTCAAGGGCACAGAGTGAAAGAGGAATACTTTGAAAACTGCAGTTATGTTTCCTAGCATTCTTTCTGGCATTTTATTTTATTTTATTTTTTGCAGAATGCTTTTAATCCGGAGTGAACAAACTCCTGGTGCAGTGCCTTTTGGGACCATGTTTGCTCTTGTCTACTTATGGTTCGGCATTTCAGCCGCCTTAGTTTTTGTGGGCAGTTACCTCGTTTAAAAAAAAGTCGTTGAAAAAGTCATTTATCCTTTGGAGCAGTTTCATTGAGATATTCTTCATCTTGACTTCAATATGGCTAAACCAGTTCTGCATCTTTGTTTTCTTCTTCATAGTTTTTGTCATCCTCTTAATCACCTGTGCCAAGATCATAGTTGTGCTCTGCTACTTCCAGTTGTGCAGTGAAGACTATAATTCCAGTTGTATCTCCTCTACTTCATTATGAAGCTTGTCTCAGGCATCCTCTATTCGGCTATATGTTGATTAGGTCATATACCTTCTTTGTCTTAACATTTAGTTTCTATCCAAGCTTTTGGTTTGTTTGGAAGATATATTCCTCCATAAAGATATATTGATGCAAAGAAAGAAATAGTCAAGACTGGAAGCCTTGAAACTCCTCACACTTTTGCCTCGGTATTCAAAGCTTACATATTAGGAGAATGCAGTTTTAGGAAGGGTTTTCAACCCCATCCTTGTGGAAATGGCTCATTTCAGTGATGGTAGATAAGCCTTGGTTATGTACTTTTAAGTCTTGTTTATACTAGGTTATGAAATGTATTATGGTCAGTTTCTAAAGCCATATGAAAAAAAACAGAAAAGGAAAAGATTTTTTGGTTAAAAAGTTTAATTCTAAAACTCCTTTCTTTTAGGAATTTGGACTTAGAAAAGGAGACAATTTTTTTTTTTCAGTTTTTAACAAGCTTTTAAAATTTCGATTTTAAGAGAGAGCGAGAAAACGATAGAGAACTTAAAAACTTAAATCCTTTCTTCTTTTATTTAAACACTTAACTCTTCAAAATTTTATTTTCATCAATATTCTTTGACATTTTGAAAATGTTTTTGTATTCTCAAAACCTTTTTCTATAAATTCTTTTTTAAATAAATTCTTTTCAAGGCCTTCTTTGTCATTTTCAAAAAACACCAAGAATTTTTTAAAAAACCTTTTATTTCTTTATCATTTGTCATTATTCTTAAACTTTTTTCTTTTTACATTCTCAAAAGCTTTTCAAAAACACTTAAAATTTCAAATCTCTTTTTTAAAACAATCAAATCAAGGAAACCATTTCACTCCTAAGAGCATCCACATTAGGTTTGGTATCCCTATAATTTAGGAAAAAAATATATAGATTTACCAAAAATTCATCTGCATCAGGTTCCCTAAAATAGGGTATAAGGATAGGAAATGAATAGTAAATTCCTATATTTAGGGATTCACTATTCATCCCTAAAAATTTTTCCTATAATTTTTAAATATATATTATTATACTTGTAATATTTTGATTGGTGATAATAAATGAAAGGGGGAAAGAGAAAATAATATAAAATGAATTATATAATAAATGTAGATAGAAATGGGGAATGAGATATTTGATGTTTTTGAAAAACAAACAAATTATATACTATTCATCCCCAAAATAGGGATTAAAATGCCAAAATTGGTGTGGATACTCTAATTGAGTACCAATTTTTGGGCATAGTTGTGGTACCTAATACCTTTTCCATTTTTAACCAATCGATTCTTGATCCATTAGATTCTAATAAGTGGATCATTTATTTTTCTACTATTGGTAGTAAGTATTTTAATCACAATTTTATTTTTGTTTCATGGCGACTCCAAAAGGTATCATTTATTTTTTACACCCTTTTACACCTATCTTTTAAACACCCAAATAAATCAATCATTGTAGTTCCCTTGGTGCCCTTTATGAATCCAGATGCTGACAATAATGAATCCAATGGAGCACTTTACTGGACGGTTTATATTTGACGACAAGGTCATGCTTAATTTTATCACAGAAAGCAACCAACGCAAGAACAAAGAGATCTAGTTTATGGATTTAAACTTTTAGAAACTAAACCTTGAATTTCTTTTTGGTAATAACATTCAAGTGTTATAGGAATATTTTTGTGAGGAAAATCTATTTTGTAAAATAAAACAGCTACACAAGTCTGGAGGACATTTGGAATATCAAAACAAAGTTCATTTTTAATTTGTTTCTGAAAATAATTAGTTTTGAAATTGAATTTTGGAAAACTAGTTGCACAATTTTAAACATGAAATTGACCGGGCAAAGTGTGAAAGATGAGCTTGGGGATATTTGGGGGAAGGACAAGAGCATATCTCATCTTTCTTTTGAAGTGTTGGAGAGGAGTTAGAAGAAGCTATGTCGTCTTCTGCGATAGAAGATTGTTTATCTTGCGATGGTGGGGAGTTGGAAGATATTTCTTGGAAGGTATGGAAGTTGGATAACTACGTTTTGATATGGGACTAATGGTTTTGATAACACCAAAGCGCGTGCAGTATACAGAAGCCGAACAAAATATTTTGACCAATTCCGATATCTCGCACATCAAATCAATCGTGCCTAAGCGAACAAATTGTGGTTCCATCCAGAATTAATTTCTTGTTTAACGTATCTTTTGGTGGAGGAAAAAAAAACAAACAAACAAACAAATCAAAATTTTAAAATGAAATAAAATTTATATACAAACCGGCCTATTTTTACTAGGAAAATAGTAGCTTTGTTAAATAGATTCTAGAGTGTGTTTTTGTTTACTCAAATTTGAAGTCATAATTGGGATGGGATGGGATATACAGCCATCTATTTCCGAATTGAAAAAACGGACTCAATTTGGTGATGATTGTTTGAGACGTTTAATTGTAATTTGAAATTTAAATGATATATATATATATATATATATATATATTATATTGTAATATTTAATTTTTTTAGAAAACTATTGAAAAGGCAATGATATGGGGAGAAATGTTGAATCCAAACTGAACTTGGCCATTCAAATCCGAAGAAGACGAAGAAGAAAAAGCCTTAAGTCTTCAAGCCAGTCAACCCATTCCCGTCCAAAAGGGGCAAAGTTAATTCCCATTTTAGTCATCACCCCTGCACCACCACCACCACCACCACCACACAGAGACCAATCTCTTCTCCTCAACGTCCTACCGCCAACCATCAATAAATAAATACGACATGTTCCCCTTCCTTCGTATTACTAGGTACTAACTACTATTCTTTCGCACATTAACACAACACACCATGTCATCACCCCTGCCACTGCCCCACCACCACCACCACACAGACCAACAATATGTGCGCCCTATCATTCATTTCATACTACCCCCTCTACAGCTGCAGAAAAATAATATAATTTCCTCGTCTTTATTTGTCTTTTCAATAAAAAGAAGTAATACTTGAAATTAATTCAAGTGTCCTACTCCTTTCCTATGAAGAAGTAGGTAATATAAAGAAGCCACGCAGTTTCCTTGTATTCGTTCACACATTAGCACAACACACAATGTCATCCTCCTATGCCATTAAAAAAACACTCTCTACCCTGCCCTTCCTCTTTTCCATCCTTGCCCTTCCATTTGCCGCCGCACCTTCCCATGCAACTCAGGAAGCTGCTGCTGCTCTTCTCCGGTGGAGGGCCACCCTCGACGCCCACAGCCGTACTGCTCTCTCCTCTTGGGCTCCTGCAACCAGCCCCTGCCTCTGGACTGGAATTGCCTGCACCTGCACTCACCGCATCGTTGTCGGTATCGGTACGTACGACTGCATTGTCACCCGTATAAACCTCGACAGTTTGGGCTTGCGTGGCACCCTCCAAAACTTCAGCTTTGTCTCTTTTCCCTCCCTCCTCACGCTTGACCTTAGCAATAACCGTCTCTTCGGTACACTTCCCTCCCGCCTTGCCATTCAAACCTTGACGGCCCTCTACCTGGATTCGAACCAATTCTCCGGCCCCATTCCCCGTGGTGTAGGCAAATTGCCCTCGCTCAAAGTTCTTTCACTGTCATATAATAATCTCAGCGGCTCCATCCCAACTTCATTATGTGATTTGGTCAAATTAACGGACCTATACCTTCATGCAAACCAACTCTCTGGCTCTATTCCTCATGAAATAGGAAACCTGACGTCACTCAATCTTCTTAGTTTATTTAATAACAGCCTCACGGGGCCAATCCCAACTTCTATAGCTAATTTGGACAAATTAATCCTACTCTACCTCGATGATAACACACTCTCTGGCTTCATTCCTCATGAATTTATAAACCTAACATCACTCAATAATCTTCAATTGTCTCATAACAACCTCACAGGGCCAATCTCAAGTTTTATAAGTTACTTGGGCAAATTAGCTTTTCTCTACCTCTTTAATAACATATTCTATGGCTCCATTCCTCATGAAATAGGAAACATGACATCACTCATTGATCTTGAGTTGTCGTATAACAGCCTCACAGGGCCAATCCCAACATCAATAGGTTACTTAAACAACTTAAACAAGCTTCATCTTCATAAGAACAAACTTTCCGGCTCCATTCCACATCAAATAGGAAGCCTAAAATCACTCAATTCACTTAAATTGTCGAAAAACAACTTCACTGGAAAGATTCCACCAGAAATCGGGGAGGCTATTCAACTACATGTGCTAAACTTCTCCTCAAACCAGTTCAAGGGGGCAATTCCAAAGGAACTGGGGAAATTGAAATTATTGCACGAACTTTTTCTCGACAGCAATATGCTCTCATGTAGCATTCCAGTAGAGATCGGGACACTATCCAATTTGGAAACTCTAAACCTGGCTGCAAATGACTTGAATGGCGTGGTTCCCAAGCAAATTGGGGATTTGGAGAAACTCGTGTTTTTAAATTTCAGCAATAATAGGCTTGCAGGAGCTATTCCCGTGCATATGGGCAAATTAGAATCTTTGGAAAGTCTTGATCTAAGCCAAAACAGGTTGGAAGGATGCATACCACCGGAGCTCAGCAAGTTGAAAATCCTGGAAAATTTGAACATCTCACATAATCAACTCTATGGTTCAATCCCATATCGTTTTGAGGACATGGTAAGCCTAACATCCATTGATGTATCCTACAACGAGTTAAAAGGCCCTCTTCCCAACGGCAGGCCTTTTCAGAATGCATCATTGGATTCTTATCGAAATAATTCGGGACTATGCGGCAATGTCATGGGGCTAGAGGCATGCCCATCCAAGATTGGAGAGAAGGGCAATCAGAAATTGATCATTTTGATTACAAGCATTTTGTTTGACTCCATATTTCTACTCCTCTTAATTACGGTTGGAATTTGTTATCTTGTTCGCCGAGGAAAGGGTGACATGGAGAACCCCCCAGATGAAGCCGAAAATGGAAACCAAACAAGTGGAAATGTGTTTACAGTATGGAGGTTTGACGGGAAGATGGTCTACGAGCGCATCCTTGAAGTAACCGAAGAGTTCCAATTTAAATATTGCATTGGAGTAGGAGGGCAAGGATCTGTTTACAAGGTTGAGTTGACAGTGGACCAAGTTGTCGCCGTCAAGAAACTTCACGGTTTGAATGATGCAGAGATGGCCAGCTCGAGAGCTTTTGAGCGGGAAATTCATGCATTGACAGAAATTCGCCATCGTAACATCGTGAAGCTTTGTGGGTTTTGCTTACACCCTAAACACTCATTTTTGATTTATGAATTCATTGAGAGAGGGAGCTTGGGAAGTATATTAAAGGATGATGAGCAGGCGAAGGAGCTGGATTGGAATAAAAGGGTCAATGTCATCAAGGGTGTTGCCAGTGCACTATCTTACATGCACCATGACTGTGAACCCCCTATAATCCATCGAGACCTATCCACCAATAATGTCCTACTGGATCTCGATTATGAACCTCATGTCTCTGATTTCGGGACAGCAAAGTTTCTGGAAGCTAACCCATCGCGTTGGAGTTCAATTGTAGGCACATATGGGTATGGAGCGCCAGGTAATTTAAATCATTCACCGCTACACTATAGGATGATTTCTTTGTGTACGATCGAATTGTCTCCTTCGCGGAGCTTGCCTACACCCCCTATGTTATAATATAATCTTTGCACTTTCCCTTGCTCATTTAATTTGACTGACCCAACCTCTTCGTTTGGATGTGATAAAACTCTTTGCAGAGCTTGCGTACACAATGAAGGCAGATGAGAAGTGTGACGTTTACAGCTTTGGAGTGGTGTCAATGGAAGTGCTCATGGGAAAGCATCCCGGAGATCTCATTTCATCTCTGTTATCATTATTTTCATCATCATCAACATCAACTACACCATCTCTTAAAGAAATGTCATTGAGCGATGTTGTGGACGAACGCTTGTCTTCTCCGACCAGTCAAGTTGCAACAGAAGTTTTCTTTCTTTTCAAGATAACGTTTTTATGCTTGCATACCAGTCCCCGAGTCCGACCTACCATGAAACAGGTTTTTCATCTATTATCAATTAAAAATCCCCCCTTGAACGAGCCATTTTCCAAAATAGCATTGGATAAATGTCTGGAATAAAAAAGTGCAAGGTACACTCCCTCGCTCCCTTGCGAATTTTCCTGTTTCTTATTTTCTTTGTGTGTTTTCATTTTGACCTGTTATCTCTTTCTTTTCTTTTGCTTATGCTTTTCAGCTGATCCATAATGTTGTTGAGTTCTTGGACATCCTGTGGGTCACATGTATGATGTCACATGTAAAATTTATGGAAAATATAAAATATATGACATTGCTGGTGATTATCTAGGTAATTATTATGTCTTGTAGCAGCAATATATTTTGAAGCCTAGTTCTTCTTCACGTATTTCAGGAGTATTTTAAACTTTTATGGTGTTTGCACTCCTTTTTACCACTTTCCACATTAAACATTCGGTGCAGCTTGAAGAAATTATTGGGTACCATTCAGGCATTTGCTATGAAAATTGGTCTCGTTGGGAGCTATAATAGTGGTTAAACGGTATTCTTTAGACAAATCATCAAAACGGCAGAAACATGGATCTTTCATGGGACAAGTCTAGAATTTCTAAAATTTCTCATGCTAATGCACTACTCCACTGGCTAAATGCAGTGCAATTGTGCACAGGTATGAGTTTGACATCCTTAGGAAATTCCCGGACTAGAAAATTCAAGTGGTGCGATTCAATGGGATAGAGTTTTGAACTCTAAGAAGCTCAGCAGCTGAACTGCAGATTACCCTCATGGATGTTAAGTACAGTCTTTTAGAGTTTGAGTACGCACTTTGAAAGGGTTGAGTATGCTTTCAATACTAGAGCTAAGAACATTAATTGCATGTTAAGAACAATACTGGAAGTATGAGAACACTTTAGAAAATCAAAAAAGAGGACTTCAATCACTCATTTTATTCTCTGCCCTCTAATACGTAATTACAAACAAAGCCATATATAATGGCGTTGAACAACGGACAAAGGCTTTGGAAACAACTACAATAGTTAAAGAAAAACAACATCCAACTACTTAGTCTAACATAATTAATAATGTTTATTTCTAACAATAAAAATAAATGCTAAACAGAAAAAACAATACTACAATGTTTATATTGCAAGTTATTTGATCTCTTGGATAGATCTTCATATCTTTAAATCAAAAGAACTAGTATTGATGCAAGACCTGCATAAATGAAATATATACGCATGTAAATAATAAAACTAAAATTGCAGTAAAGCTGATAAATCTAAAAGTTTTCTGAACTAATCAACACATAATAACATGAACAAACTTTGCATGAACAAGAAAACAAATGAAAAAACCAATGAAGCAAAGACAAATCTCGCATGAATCCATATTATTAATTTTATAATAGAAAATTATAACTATAGGCATGATGCATTTTATATTTAATTATTGCATAAAGAGGATCTTATAATCAACAATTTTTTTTACAATGTAATTATCATATAAGGATTTTCCTTTTTTATTGTACTATTGGAGATGCATGCTAATGTCATGACTCAAGACCCCAGTTTAACTTATTCAATCTATAGTTGTCCTAATCACCAATACACCAACTGGGCTAAAAGGGTGTCAAAGAAGTTAATAACTGCACTTCACGGTAGGCAAAGGGACCAACTGTGATGTTGTGTGGGAACAGGTAACATGCTAAAATTGTAATGGCCTGTAAGAGTATAATTTACTGATTTAGGATTTTTTTGTTTTACAAGCAAACACAGACCAGCCATAGCAGTACCTCAAGCACCCTACTCTACCATCCTCACAATTCAAAATAGAAGAAGAACGAGAAGATTGTAGTTATATGTTAAATACATGTGATTTAAATGCATCGTTACCAAAATGATGTCACCAATCACATATTATCCCATACGAATACAATGATATCAACCCACACTTCATCAATCATTTTTGTCTTGTATGACTTACTATTGTGAAACTACAAGTTTTTTTGAAATTTATACACAAATCAATACAAGTTTTCACTATCTTTAAAGATTATACAAGTTTATAATGTGACTCACCAATGAAGGAGGGTGGATTCCATGTGATTCTACAATATCCTTCATAAACTACCACAAGACATGATACATGCATTCTATTATTATAGTCTGATGACTTTGCAAGTCCCACATCGGCTAGCGAGGAGAACGAAGCGTGTCTCTTAAGAGGACATGGAGACCTCTCCTGACACGAGGCCTTTTGGAGTGCCTGTGTGGCACTGTCAAGAACAAAACTGGGGATTGGGCTTGGGCCCTAAAACAGATAATATCGTGCTACGGGAGACTTGAGCTGTTACAAATGGTATCAGATGTCACGGGGTCAGCCTTTATAGCAGCTTAACCCGTGCGGCACCTAGTTCCCACCCGTACGAAGGAACGCTAGGTCAGCCTAACTCGTCGCATTTGGATCGGAACCCATCGATCCGTTGTAAAGCAATTGTGTAGGGAAGCGCTTACGGAAGATCGATTTAAACGAAGGCAACAAACGATTGTATTGATTGCTTGAAAGCTTTACAACATCACTCCCTACATATAGATGTTAACACGTTTTTGGCTATGTCGCCAGGAGACATCATATATGATCGAAATCTAAAATCTCTACAACTTACTCTATAAGCTAAGTACAACACTTTACAAAGGGGAAATACCCCAAAATAGCCTAAGTGTGCTAGGATAAGCCTCGGTCCGTGACATTCTCCCCCACCCGATTTCGCATCGTCCTCGTTCGTCTTCGGCCTCTCAAGCTCATCAAACCGCTCGATGTAGTGTTCGACTCCTTCACGGTACTCTTCAATCTCCTTGGAGAATTGCCCTAGATCCTCTTCCTTCTCCGACTTGCCTCTTCAACCGGCTTGTTCTTCCATTGGACATAGTACTCCACCCGGCTTGGATCTACGCCTCTTCTTGGCACGACTCTACGAGAATGGATTTTCTCTATCTCTTTGTCGTAGGTCTTGCCCGTTGATCTTGTTGGTGTCCGCACCGCCCGTTGTCCGCTCGTATCTTCCAAGTCTTCGTGGTAAGGCTTGAGCAAACTAACGTGGAACACCGGATGCCTTTGTAAGCTAGTCGGGAGGTCCAGGTTGTATGAGACCTTCCCAACTCTCTTAAGTACTTTGAAAGGCCCCTCATATCGGCGCACCAAACCCTTATGCAATTGTCGAGTGCTTTGGTTTGGCGCGGAAGGAGTTTGAGCATCACCATGTCTCCTTCTTGAAACTCCAAGGGCCTCCTTTGTTGATCCGCCCACTTTTAATCTTCTTCGCCGCTTTGTGCAAGTATGCCCCGGCCAAATCCGTCTGCTTCATGCCATCCTTTTACAAACTTGAATGCCGCGGGGCTCTTTCCAAGTATACCCCGAGTGATGGAAGTGGGCGTCAATGGTTTGTTGCCCGATTGCGAGTTCGAACGGACTTTCGTTCGTGGACTCGCTCTTCGCAAGTTATATGAGAATTGGGCTATGTCCAGGTAACTTGGCCCAATCTCTTTGATTGGCACTCACATAGTGCCTCGGATACGACTCAAGTAAGCCATTGACACGTTCTGTTTGGCCGTCTTGTTTGTGGATGGAAACTTGTTGAAAAGTTTAAGTCCGAACCCATTATCCGGAACACTCGATCCAAAACCGCCCGATGAATCGTGAGTCCCGATCGCTCACGATTGTCTTTGGAATGCCCTGATACTTCACCACGTACTTGAAGAATAGTCGGGCCGTGTCGTCTGCCGTGCGATCCTTCGGAGGCTGGAATGAAAACTCCGTACTTAGAGAATCGGTCGACCACCACAATGATCGTACCGCATCCTTCGGATCTTGGGAGACAAACAATGAAGTCCATGAAACACTCTCCCAAGGTCTTTCCGGGTAGGCAAAGGTTCTAACAGTCCTGCCGATTGTCGATTCTCTATCTTGTCTTGTTGGCACACAAGACAAGTCCTCACGCACACTTGAACGTCCTCCTAAAGTTGAGGCCGAGGAGTAGCTCCGTTCCACCAACGCCAAGGTACGATCGACTCGGGATGGCCAGCCCACCGCGAGTCGTGACATTCTTTGAGGATGTCTCTCCTCAAACTTCCCCACTTAGGAACGTACACTCGTTCCCCTCGAGTATGGAGCAAGTCATCCTTAGCCAAAATCGCCGCGTCTTCCCGGCTTTGACGCATTCCACCAAGGACTTGGCTAATGGGTCATGCTCCATCCCTTCCTTTAATTTGTCCACCAGGGGGAATTGTGGTTGGCTAACGGCCGCAAGTTCCGCCTTCCGACTTAGTGCATCGGCCACCACATTATTTGTGCCCGGTTTGTACTCGAGCACAAAGTCGAATCCCGCTAAGAGTCCTTGCCACCGTGCTTGCTTCGAGTTAAGTTCCTTTGAGTTAGGAAATAACTCGTAGCAATGTTGTCCGTCTTCACCACGAACTTGGACCCTAGCAAGTAATGCCTCCACACCCGAAGGCAATGCATAACGGCCGTCATCTCCTTTTCATGCACCGCGTACCTCCGTTCGGTGCCATTGAGTTTCCCCGGCCAGGTATGCTACAGGATGCCCCTCCTGCATTAGAACTCCACCGATGGCAAAGTCTGAAGCATCCGTGTGAACTTCATAAGGCTTTGTATGGTCCTAGATGCCATCACCGGTCCGTTTGTCACGGCTTGCTTCAACTTCTCAAATGCCTCTCGGCAAGCATCATCCCACGCCCAAGTCTTGTTCTTCTTTAGTAGTTCAAGGGTGCGGCAATGTGGGAATAGCCGTGGATGAATCTTCTATAGTAGTTAACCAAGCCAAGGAAGGAGCGCATTTCGGGGGACTTTCTTGGGCGTCTCCCATTCCTTGATGGCTAACACTTTCTTGTTATCCATCTTTAACTACGCCGCCAATAATGTGACCAAGAAGGGCACCTCCTTCTTCGCAAAGTCACATTTCTCCTTCTTCACAAAGAGTTGGTTCTCCCTTAAGATTTGGAAAACCCGCCGTAAGTGTGCCTTGTGCTCCTCCAACGTTTTGCTATACAACAATGTCGTCAAGGTACACCACGACGAATCTATCCAAGTATGGTTGGAAGATCCGGTTCATCAACGTACAAAATGTGGGCAGGGGCGTTAGTGAGGCCAAAGGGCATCACCAAGAACTCGTAAAGAGCCGTATCTTGTGACGCACGCCGTCTTTGCCTCATCACCTTCGGCTATCCGCACTTGCCAATATCCCGACCGCAAGTCTAGCTTTGAGAACCATCTCGCAAGCACCAAGTTGATCGAACGCAGTCGGATATTAGTGGGATGGGGTAGGCTGGCTCTTCACCGTAATCTTGTTTAGCGCCCTATAGTCAATGCATAGCCGCATCGACCCGTCGTGCTTCTTTTGGAACAACACCGGTGCTCCAAATGGCGCTTTGGATGGCCGAATGAATCCGGCATCCAACAAGTCCTTTAGTTGTTTCCAAGCTCCTCCAACTCGGTGGTGCCATCCGATAGGGCACCAGGACAAAAGGCCTTGCACCGGCCTCTAGTTCGATCTTGTGGTCCACCTCCCGCCCGGCGGAAGTTGTTTGGGGAGTTCGGGTGGCATAACGTCCCCAAACTCTTCAAGGACCGTCTTCACTTCGGTTGGGGGCTCCTCCCCAACACTTGGGCCTTCTTCCTTCACCATGGCAATGAAGGTTGGCTCTGTCGTCCAACTCCTTTAGACAGTTGGAGCGCCGAAAGAGACTTCGCCTTGAGCTCTTCCTCCCGCATTACCTTCACCATGCACGTTTTCCCCTCGTCCATGATGCACATTGTGTTGGTGCTAGGAATTGGAATTGCCCGCACCTGGTCAACGAACTCCATCCCCAACACCATGGGATAGTCGTCCATCGACACCACGGAGAGATTCACCTTGCCTCTCCACTCGCCGATACTTAGCTCGACGCCTCGAGCCACGCCATGGATTGGATTTGGCGCCGAGTTCACCGCCTGGCCGGCCCTTCTCTTCCTTGTGGACTATCCCGGCCTACGAGCTTCTTCGACCTTGATGAAGTTGTTGGTCGCACCCGTGTCCACCAAGGCCTTAGTTTCAAGGTTGTTGGCCTTAGCGAGCACGTACATGCGGCCCTTCTGTCGTCCGGATGATGGCACCTCCACCTTCGCCTTGATTGCATTGAGGAGCTGCAAGGAACCAAGTCGTGGATCCCTCGCATCCCTTCCTTCATCTTCATTGATCATCGCCGAGAGCTTGGAGCGCTTCGGGCACTCGAACGCCTTGTGAGGGCCTTCACAAAGGAAACAGGAGATCCTTGGCTTCTCCCCGTCCTTGGAACTATTCGCAAAGTGTTTTGGGCGAAAGTCCTTAGACGGTTGGAAGGGTCTCCCTTTTCCTTCACTCCGGTTGTCTCCCCCCACGTTTCTCCTTGTGGAACCTGTTCCCCTTGGAAGTCGATGAAGAACCGGTGGTTTTCTCCGCTTCTTGTATTCGATGAGTGATTCGGCCACCGCCATGGCCGACGCCAGGTCCCGCACATTCCTCGTCGCAACTCCGGCTTCGCCCATTGTTGCAATCCGTCCATGAAGGAAAATAATGAATCCTTCGCGGACATATCCGGGATCTCCAATATTAGCTCGGAAAATTCACGGACGTACTCCCCGCACCGTGCCTTTATGGGTAAGGCGCCGGTTTTGCCCGGACTCGTCTTCTGCGTTACGGGGATAGAACGGGCCTTGATCTCCCGCTTGAAATCGCCCAATTGTCGATAATGCATAGGCCGCACTCCTTGTCGGCATATCGTCGCCTCCACCACACCATAGCCGAATCGACTAAGTATAGTGGAGCGGTCTTCACCTTCTTTGCCTCGTCGACAATGTTCAAGGCATCGAATCATGCTCCATGGTCCAGAGGAAGTTGTCTAACTCCCTCGCATTCCTTGACCCAAGATAGGTCTTAGGCTTTGGCACATCGATTTTGAGCCGGAATGGCCGCCAACGCCACCTTGGGTGATCGCCATCTTTCAGAGAGACCAATCCGCCTTGATCTCTTTGATTTCCTCTTGCATCGCCAGGATTTGGGACATAAGAGAATCCTTCAAGCCCTCAAATCGAGAGTTCATGTCGTCCATGACGGAGTTGAGAAGCCCTTGCATCCTCCCATAGCTTTCCTCACCCTTCCGAGTCCGGCTTTTCGATGCTTTCGGTGTGCTCCTCGACCACCTCCATCTGTTCGGCTAACGCCAACTCCAATTTGGCTAGCCGACTCTCCAACGGACATGTTTCCCTCGAAACGGACTTGTCTCTCCTCCGTTCCTTAGCGTGGTGCTCCTTGTCGCGGCCTTCGTGGTCGCCACCACTAATGACAACAGATCCTCCGTTTGTCATTTTTTGCAAGTCTCGAAGTTTTGATTGTTCCACCGAACTTTAGCACCAACCGTGCTCCCGATACCACTTGTCACGGGGTCAGCCTTTATAGCAGCCTTAACGTGCGGCACCTAGTTCCCACCCGTACGAAGGAACGCTAGGTCAGCCTAACTCGTCGCATTTGGATCGGAACCCATCGATCCGTTGTAAAGCAATTGTGTAGGGAAGCGCTTAGCGGAAGATCGATTTAAACGAAGGCAACAAACGATTGTATTGATTGCTTGAAAGCTTTACAACATCACTCCCCTACATATAGATGTTAACACGTTTTTGGCTATGTCGCCAGGAGACATCATATATGATCGAAATCTAAAATCTCTACAACTTACTCTATAAGCTAAGTACAACACTTTACAAAGGGGAAATACCCCAAAATAGCCTAAGTGTGCTAGGATAAGCCTCGGTCCGTGACACAGAGCTGAGGACTGGGTCAGTGTGTCATAGTCCCACAGGAACGTGGGCCTCCTAAGGGGGGTGGATTGTAGAGTCTGAGGACTTTGCAAGTCCCACATGGGCTAGGAAAGAGAACGAAGCGTGCCTCTTAAGAGGACGTAGAGACCTCTCTTGGCACGAGGCCTTTTGGGGTGTCTGTGTGTTACTGTCAAGAACAAAACTGGGGATTGGGCTTGGACCCTGAACCAGACAATATCATACTACAGGGGACTTGGGCTTTTACAATTATCCTAATTTGTCTTGCGCACTACATAAACAAGTTACAAAAAATTTGCATTATAAGTATATATATAATGATAAATTTTTAGGTATATATATAAATATATGTATATATATAATGAAATCATAAACTATTATTACCTTGGTGTCTCAAAATTAGGTGACTTCTTAGTTGTCTTAAAGTTTAAGTTTTAATCTAAACTTTTAAATGCACTATACATATGAAAAGATCATTAGTAGTAGAATTTATGTATTAACATTTAATAAATAAAAAAGTAATTTAAATTAAATGCACAATTTTCATGTTTCTAAAAGATTCACATTAATAGAATTGGCTAGCTAGAGGATCAAAATGGCACATATGTCATTTTAATGTTTCTTTTGATCAGCTACATCCAATACCCAATGATACTTGCATCAATGTAAATATATGTAATTTATGCATAATTCATAGTAGACAATGGATATCACATAAAATTGAACACTTAACTACAATTTCGACCTTATGTTGTATGGGTAGAGAAAAATGCAATCCACTTTTAAGCATGCATCCATGTTGTATATAAAATATCAGAATTATTCATCTCAAAATTTCCCCTTTCTCCTGCTGATTATGCAATTCTAATTGAGCTATCCACTCCTAGATCTTTTGCCCTATTGAAAGAAGCACTAACACAAGCATATAGGCATAAAGTAGAGTATTATAACATTATTTTAATTTAAGTGGCACTAAAATTACTACATTGATGCAAATAAATATATCTTACACTTACCACACATACGGTTTTCATTAAAGTACATCCAATTTCGTTAAAATGAATTAGATGCTATACCCCACACATGGCCACAACTTTCTTCCATTCCTAACGCCTCAGTCAATACATCATTACTCCCTTCAACCCTCAAACTCCCATTTTCAACTTCAGCTGCAACTTTGTCCTGAAAAATACATTTTACATTTAACAGATGGAGGGGTTGGGACAAATCTACATAAATCATTTTGTAAAGTATAATGAGCAACATTCTAGATAACAGTCCCATGTAACCAAGAGTCCACTTATTTCCTTGCAGTTAACGATTAGTACTTTTTTCCATTATTATAAATGTCTAGTAAGGGGTGGAAGAGCACTTAACCTCTGAATGTCTCTTTTGCAGTTGCAATATGGCATTTCAATAGGCATTCACTTTGGAAGTAAAAGAGCTTAATTTAAAAAAAATAGACAAGAAGATACTTTAAAGTTCACTCACAATGTTTTTTGCCTTCTCAACTTTTTTATTACCATAAGACCCACTTTTATCATGCCAATTGCCATGTTTCTGTCCACCTGCTCCATCCCTCCACCGGCTATAAAATGGGACTCCATGGCAACGAAAGAGGTTGGAACACTAAAACAGGTACAGGGGGAGAAGATTACGAAAAAAAAAAAAAGACTAAGAGAGCACACAGGAAGGATACAGGCACAATAGAGAGAGGACGTAGAAGGGGGCAACAAATTTTTGTAACAAATTGTCCGATTACATATCGTTGGAATTTTATAAGATTGTAATCACCAATGTTCATGTTTTAGCTTACGATTCTCTGGTTTTTTGTTTTATGTAAATCTGTTTGGCTGTTGTATTGTACTCTGTAACAATAGAAGTGGCTATGGTCGTAATGGATTACAGTGGCTGAAATTGTGCCTTGTTTTGCCTTATTTGTGATCAAACTTGCTGTCTCGTTTTGTTTTGTTAAATTAAAGTTGTGACTTGGGATGCCTAGTTAACTCTCATGGAAGCTTCTGCCACTTCAATTTCTCACTGTAATATTAAATAAGAGAAAGGAAGAAGGACAGAGAAGGGTAGAGGGAGGAGGAGATGCACGGAACTGAGGACAAATTGACAGCCTCCTGTTGTGAGTTTTAATGGTTATTATAATGGCGTGATGCTCCTCTTTGACCTTAACTTTGGTTGAAATCTTCGTCTTGATGATTTGCTTGGACTGAAATTTGAAATTCAGCAAATGAAAAAAGATTGTGATAATTTCCAAACTTGAATTCCTGCTTATGCGTTTTCGTTAGACTTTTGCGTAGTTCGGTTTATTGCTGAAAATGCCGTTTTATATGTGCCATGGGTCGTTAAAATCTGATTATTCCAAAAAATGCTTAAAATCTTTTCTTCTATTTTTCTAAGGCACTTTTAATTATTTTTGGACCCCTTTTTCTTCATTTCCTTTAATTCTTACTAAAATATTTTCTTCAAACGATTACTGTACATATCCTATTTAGAAGAAGACGGTCCTTCTTCCTTGTAGGATGTAAAAGAGGTACTAGAAGGTATGAAACTAGGATAATTATGTTTTTCTATGGGCCTATTGGTTTTGAAAGGGTATCAGAAACAGTTACGAGAAGCATATATTAGAAATCAATCACCAAAAATGGGATGATGATAGTTTGAGTATATGAACAAATGAGTGAAATTCATAATGAATTTCATGAAATTTAATTGAAAACGTTTTGAAAGACCAACGCTGTTTAATTAAAAAGATTATACTATAGTGAGCATAACTCATCTTGTAATTTTTCTGTAATTATTTTAAAATTCACGGTGACTGGGCTTTGTGATGAGGGCAGAATGTGTATTTTAATAGGAGGTGAAAAAGAAAGAAGATAATTTGTATTTCATTCTTCTGCATAAATCTCAAACCATTTGAAAAGGAGATTTGGATATGTATGGAGCTCATACGTGACTATTTGGAGTACAATTCGTCATGCAAATTTTTATTTATTTATTTGGAAAGGATTGATGAAGGCGAAGAGGCAAAAGGGATAGGAAGTGTAGAGGAAAGAGTAGAATCCAAAATAAAATAAAATAAAAAACTGTGTATGTAGGACCATATATATATATATATATATTCGTCAGTCTCAGTCAACCGATTCCGTTCAAACGGGGCAATGAGCTTATTGATTCCTATTTTGTCATCACCCCTGCGACCAATCTCTTCTCTTCAACGTACCACCACCAAAAATGTGTGGCCTAAAATTCATACTCCCCTTACCCCGTAAGAAAAATAATAATATAACTTTTTCATTTTTATTTGTCTTTTAAATAAAAAGAAGTAATACTTGAAATGAAACCAAGTGTCTTTCAGTCTTTGCCTATAAATAAAGAAATAAAGTGCCCATATCTAGAGCGCCCATGTGAGATGTTCCCCTTCTTAGTACTATAGTATTGGCACATAACAAAAAACAATGTCATCCCCAGCCATTAAAACAACACTCTCAACCGGCCAGTACCCCTATTCCTTCCATGAACGCCTCTTCTTACTACTACCACTACCAGTACTACAACCAGCTCTCCTCCTTGTCCCCTTCCTCCTCTTTTCCATCCTTGGGCTTCCATTAGCTGCACATTCCTTCCCTCCAGATGCAACTGCACCAGCAGTAGTCCCACGTGCTGCTGCAACTCAGGAAGCAGCTGCTGCTCTTCTCCGGTGGAGGGCCACCCTGGACACCCACAGCCGGACTGCTCTCTCCTCTTGGGCTCCTGCAACCAACCCCTGCATCGCCAACTGGACCGGAATTGGCTGCACCTGCACTCACGGTATCGGTATGTACGCCTGCATCGTCACTCATTTAAGCCTCCGCAATTTGGGCTTGCGTGGGACCCTCCAAAACTTCAGCTTCATCTCTTTTCCCGACCTCCTCACGCTTGACCTTACCAATAACCGTCTCGTCGGTACACTCCCCCATGGTGTAGGAAAACTGCCGTCACTCAAAGTTCTCGCACTGTCATATAATAATCTCAGTGGGTCCATTCCAAGTTCAATATGTGATTTGGTCAAGTTAACCGGCTTATACCTTGATGACAACCATCTATCTGGCTTCATCCCGATTGAAATAGGAAACCTAACATCACTTAATAATCTTAACTTATTTAATAACAGCCTCACGGGGCCAATCCCAACTTCTATAGGTTACTTGGACAAATTAACTATACTCTTCCTGCATTGGAACTATCTTTCAGGCTCCATTCCTCATGAATTAAGAAACCTAACATTACTCAATCAACTCAGATTGTCTTATAACAACTTGGCAGGGCCAATCCCAATTTCAATAGGTTACCTGAGCAGTTTAACCATACTCTACCTCTGTAATAACAAACTATCTGGTTCCATTCCTCATGAATTTAGAAACCTGACATCACTCACTCAACTTGGCTTGTGCAATAATAACCTCGCGGGGTCAATCCCAACTTCTATATGTTACTTAGACAATTTAACCAAGCTCTACCTCTATGATAACACACTCTCTAGCTCGATTCCTCATCAAATAGAAAACCTGACAGCACTCAAGGACCTTGCAATTTCGAACAATAATTTGATGGGATCAATACCAACTTCAATTGGTTACTTGCACAACTTAAACAGGCTTTATCTTGATGGGAATAAGCTTTCCGGCTCCATTCCTCGTCAAATAGGAAACTTAAGATCACTCAATTTACTTGTATTGTCAGAGAACAACTTTACAGGAAAGATTCCACCAGAAATCGGGGAGGCTATTCAACTACGAGTGCTAAATTTCTCCTCAAACCAGTTGAAGGGGGCAATTCCAAAGGAACTGGGGAAATTGAAATTATTGTACAAACTTTTTCTCGACAAAAATATGCTCTCATGTAGCATTCCCACAGAGATTGGGACACTATCCAATTTGGAAACTCTAAACCTAGCTGCAAATGACTTGAATGGCATGGTTCCTAACCAAATCGGGGATTTGGAGAAACTCTTGTTTTTAAATTTCGGCAATAATAGGCTTACAGGAGCTATTCCCGTGGATATGGGCAAATTAGAATCTTTGGAAAGTCTTGATCTAAGCCAAAACAGGTTTGAAGGACACATACCACCGGAGTTCAGCCAGTTGAAAAGACTGGAATTTTTAAACATCTCACATAATCAACTCTCTGGTTCAATCCCATATCGTTTTCAGGACCTGGTAAGCCTAATATCCATTGATGTATCCTACAACGAGTTAAAAGGCCCTCTTCCCAACGGCAAGCCTTTTTGGAATGCCTCATTGGATTCTTACCGAAATAATTCTGGACTTTGCGGCAATGTCACAGGGCTAGAGGCATGCCCGTCCAGGATTGGAGAGAAGGGCAATCAGAAATTGATCATTTTGATTACAAGCATTTTGTCTACCTCCATATTACTACTCCTCTTCATTACGGTCGGAATTCGTTATCTTGTTTGCCGAGGAAAGGGTGGCGGGGGAAACCCCCAGAAGAAGCCGAAAATGGAAACCAAACAAGTGGAAATGTGTTTACAGTATGGAGGTTTGACGGGAAGATGGTCTACGAGCGCATCCTTGAAGCAACCGAAGAGTTCCAATTTAAATATTGCATTGGAGTAGGAGGGCAAGGATCTGTTTACAAGGTTGAGTTGACAGTGGACCAAGTTGTCGCCGTCAAGAAACTTCACGGTTTGAATGATGCAGAGATGGCCAGCTCGAGAGCTTTTGAGCGGGAAATTCATGCATTGACAGAAATTCGCCATCGTAACATCGTGAAGCTTTGTGGGTTTTGCTTACACCCTAAACACTCCTTTTTGATTTATGAATTCATTGAGAGAGGGGAGCCTGGGAAGTATATTAAAGGATGAGGAGCGGGCGAAGGAGCTGGATTGGAATAAAAGGGTCAATGTGATCAAGGGTGTTGCCAGTGCACTGTCTTACATGCACCATGATTGTACACCCCCATAATCCATCGAGATGTATCCACCAATAATGTCCTACTAGATCTCGACTATGAACCTCATGTCTCTGATTTCGGGACAGCAAAGCTTCTGAAAGCTGACCCATCAAGTTGGAGTTCAATTGTAGGCACATATGGGTATGGAGCGCCAGGTAAATTAAATCATTCACCGCTACACTATAGGCTAATTTCTTTGTCTACTGGATGTTGATGTGGATATAATCGAATTGTCTCCTTCGCGGAGCTTACCTACACCACCTATGTTATAATATAATCTTTGCACTTGCCCTTCCTCATTTAATTTGACTAACCCAACCTCTCGGTTTGGCTGTGATAAAACTGTCTTTGCAGAGCTTGCGTACACCATGAAGGCAGATGAGAAGTGTGACGTTTACAGCTTTGGAGTGGTGTCAATGGAAGTACTCATGGGAAAGCATCCAGGAGATCTCATTTCATCTCTGTCATCGTTATTCTCACCATCATCAACATCAACAACACCATCTCTTAAAGAAATGTCATTGAGTGATGTGGTGGATGAACGATTATCTTCTCCAACCGGTCAAGTTGCAACGGAAGTTTTCTTTCTTTTCAAGATAGCATTTTCATGCTTGCATACCAGTCCCCAAGTCCGACCTACCATGAAACAGGTTTCTCATCGATTATCAATTGAAAATCCCCCCTTGAACGAGTCATTTTCCAAAATAGCATTGGATAAATGTCTAGAATGAAAAATGTGATAAGGTACACTCCCTTGTTCCCTTGCAAATTTTCCCGTTTTTTATTTCCTTTTTGTGTTTTCGTTTTGACTTGCAATCTCTTTCTTTTCTTTTGCTTATGTTTTTCAGCTGCCTAGTAATCTTATTGAGTTCTTGGACATCCAGTGGGTCTTTAGTCCGTGGTGCGGCTGATTACTTCATATATGACTTTTTGTTTTAGTTTAAATCTCTGTTTTTTTCTTTTCTGTAATTTTTAAGCTGCTTGGCAATGTTTTATACGAGTTCTTGGACTACTTGTGGGTGTGTGAGCCCTTGGCTTTTCTCGTATATTTTTTTTTCCTCTAATATCTCATCTATATAATGTCGGCCCGTAAAACTACTTGTTATAGTTGATGAATAATTCCCGTGAATGACTTTGTAGTTAATCATATAGGAACCAGCTGATTATCACAAAACACTTATATTCTGTGTTGACAATATGCTCAACAGGTGTGGGAACGCAAAAATGCACGACCACGTCAATTGCATGATCAGCCTTGGTTTTGTTTGGATATATAAGTGGCCAATTTCATTGCAGGATCAGAGTAGAAAACCACATATGTATGATGTGACATGTAACATTTAAGGAAAGTGTAAAATATAACATCGCTGCAGATTATCTCTGTAACTATGGTCTTGTAGCATCAATATATTTTGAAGCCTAGTTGTTCTTCATGTATTTCAGGAATGTTATTAAACTTGTAAGATGTTTGTACTCCTTTTTCCCACTTTCCACGTTAAAATTCAGTGATCCTTGAAGAAGATTATTGGGTACCATTGAGGCATTTGCTATGGAAATTGGTTACTTCCACCTCGTTGGGAGGCAGCTATAATAGTGTTTAAACGGTATTCTTTAGACAAATCATAAAAACGGCAGAAAAATGGATCTTTCAGGGTATTAGTCTAGAATATCTAAAATTTCTCATGCTAATGCACTGCTCCACTGGCTAAATGCAGTGCAATTGTGCACAGGTATGAATTTGACATCCTTAGGAAATTCCCCGACTAGAAAATTCAAGTGTTGTGATTCAATAAGACAGAGTTTTGAACTCTAAGAAGCTCAGCAGCTGAACTGCAGGTTAACGTGGAGTGTACACAAGTTCCTCATGGATGTTAAGTGCACACTTTTAGAGTTTGAGTACGCACTTTGAAAGGTTTAAGGACGCGCTCTCTATACTAAAGCTAATAACACTAATTGCATATTAAGAACAATACTTGGAAGGTATCTGCACTGAAAACGATATGGGATTTCAGTAGTTAAAGAAAAACATCCAAATGATGGTAAAAAAAAACATGCAATATCTGCACTGCACAGAGGAAATTAACTTACCAGGATTGAGGTAGGTATCCCTCTTGGGGTTATAAAGGCTAAAACATTCATTACATAGCTATTAAAAGTATGGTGCTGGAGCACTGGGTCGCACACCAGAAAGACATGCGCCTTCAATACCATTTTCGTCCAGGCGCATGACTAGTTATTGCCTCACCTCACCTGATAAGACCCTCCGTCACCTCAACAAACTCAAGTTATGATAAAGTTGAAGGTTTAGGTTGGAAATTTAGTGCCTTAAATTGTGTTTACTTATCTTGAACAATAGTCTTCGGCTCCATGAATTGGCACCACAGCCAAAAGTGGTGATTAGGAATAATGAAATCAATGATTTCTTTCAAAAATCAGACAATTAATAATGATAAACTCATAAGACATAATATTTTTAGTCCACATAATTACTGAAAGCAATCTGTACAAAAAAAATCCATAATCAGATTCCTAATAAATGGCTAAAAATTAATTATGGACATCCATTGTCCAAATACAAAAATTCATATGCCAAACTCAGTTCTATCGATTCAATTTTTATTATTAGAGATATATTCAAAAAAAGTTTTTCACGCATACTAACATGTTGACATTCTAATGGTTATTGATTTGATCAGATCAAAATCAATATAATATGATCACGAATTAAAATTATAGTTTTAATATTTATTATATCAAGATATAAAAATTTAAAATAAAATCAATACAATTTTAATACACTGCATCAGTAATTATAGTAATTATAGAGGATCACATCATTCGTCATTCGTCTGTACATAGAATGCTTGCACAAATAAACTTGAATGTTACATTGCTTGATATATATAGATTCCAAGTAGCATCATGCATGAATTATACTAAGAAATCCATTGGTTGTTGTTTTTTAAAAAATATACATAGTGTTTACATGATTAAAAAATCAAAATAATATATTAAACTCGAAAACCCTGATGGACGCCTATTTAATTATTTATATGTTATTTTCATGTAGCCCCCCACACCCCCAAAAGTTTCTATTTTGCGTCCATCAGGGTTTCGAGTTTTGAGGGCTTTTCGGGTTGTACTGCGACTTCCCCACGGACCCTCCGATCGCCGAGTAGAGGGAGAACACCCCAACTCATCCCCCAAAGTTTTCAGAGTTTTGAGGGCTTCGGTCGCCACCGCCTCTGCAGCGGCGGACCCGCCGACTAGTGGGAGAGGGAAACAGGGAAGACAATTTGAGCCAATTAATGTCTTACGATCGGGATCGGAGTAGGCGCAGGAGCGGGAGTGATGGCGGAGGCGAGCGTCGAAAGCGCAGGTCTCAGGGGAGTTCTGAGGAAGAGGACGAGGTGCGAGCGGGGGGGAGAGGGAGTGACCGGCTGGCCGCCGACAGCAGGACCTACGGGCGTGAAAACGGGGATGGTGGGCATAGACACCGAGAAATCAAGGAGCGGGATAGGAGGGTGAAGGAACGGCGTTCGCGTCATGGCGATTCGAGCGACGAGGATGGTGATGGTAATAGGGAAACGAACAGATATCCCGGGTCGCAGAGGGAGAGAAGGGCGAGGGATCGAGATCATCCCCCTCGCAGCCGAAGGCATAGAGAAGATGCTGCTCCAGATTATAAGGAAGAACCAATGGATAAGAAAAGAAGAGAAGATGGGTCGGGTGAAGAGAAGACGAAGAAGTCCCAAAAGGGTTTGGAATCTCAGCAAGGCGGCACTGAGAATAATACTCCGGGTTTAGGGAGGAGTGGTGGAGTTTACATTCCCCCATTCAAACTGGCTCGAATGATGAAAGATGTCAATGACAAAAGCAGTAGCGAATACCAGCGCTTGACGTGGGATGCACTTAGAAAGAGTATAAATGGGCTCGTTAATAAGGTGAATGCAACTAACATCAAGAATATTATTCCTGAACTCTTTGCTGAGAATTTGATCCTGGAAGGGGTCTCTTCTGCCGATCCTGCATGAAGTCTCAGATGGCATCTCCAGGCTTCACTGATGTGTTTGCTGCATTGGTTGCTGTCGTCAATACCAAGTTTCCTGAAGTGGGTGAGCTTATTTTGAAAAAGGATTATTTTGCAGCTTAAGAGGGCCTATAAGCGGAATGACAAGGTGCAATTCTATGCACAGTTTTTGTTATATTTTGTATTGCTTTTCGACAGAGAAGCTACGCTGTTTTTCCTTATATTCACCTTTCTTTTTGCCTTGCCATGTAACTGTTGATTTTGTGTTTTTCAGCCCCAATTACTGGCAGCGGTGAAATTTGTAGCACATCTAGTGAATCAGCAAGTTGTGCATGAGCTTATTGCTTTACAATTGCTGGAGGTTTTACTGGAAAATCCCTCTGATGATAGTGTAGAGGTTGCAGCTGGTTTTGTCACTGAATGTGGGTCAATACTTCAAGATCTTTCCCCCAAGGGCTTGCATGGTGAGTCATGAGTGTGATGTGCGTTTAATTCGTTGATCTGTAATTGGTTCTGTTTATGTATTAGTTTGCAAATATTTTTCTGCTTTGACTCGTGTTTTAAAAGAAATTAAATCAGTCTAGGTAGAGCACTTTATATTGAACAATAGGAAGATTTCCAGGGGCTCACAGATATAAAGCAACTTATTAGTGTTGCAGTAGCTACCATGATCTGTACTTCTATCAAAGCCTTATATGTGCCTATCTGCACTTGCTTTCCAAATTTCCTCAACTCACTCTCAAATTCAAAAATATATTCTGCTGCTGGTTTGTGTTTGACTGTTCTGTTTTGGCATAGTTTTCTAATCATGTAAACACTTTGTATATATTTTTTAAAAATTTTCAACCCATGTTGATGGGTTTTCTTAGTGCATTTCATGCATGATGCTAATTAGGATTTAGATGGCAAATTACTGCACTGGGATCTATATATATCTAATGTAACAGTAAATGAATCGAAAGAACTGAGTTTTGGATCTGGATTTTTCCATTTGGACAAGGGATGTCCACAATTAATTTTTAGCCATTGAGGCATCTGATTATGGATTTTGTTTTGTTCAGATTGCTTTCAGAAATTCCGTGGGTTGCACTAAAAATATTATGTCTTATGAGTTTATGATTCTTGATGATTTACTTCATAAAATTTTCATGTATTACCACACCATTATTGTTTGATTTCTGAAAGCAATCATTGATTTCAATATTTCTTATCACCACTTATGGTTGTGATGCCAATTCATGGTGAAGACTCTTGTTGATGATAAGTAAACACAATTTAAAGCACTGCATTTCCATCCTAAACCTTAAACTTTATCATGACCTGAGTTTGTTGAGGTGATTATCAGGTGAGGCAATGCCTAGTCATGCGCTTGGACGAAAATGACATCTAAGGCATGCACCTGGACGTAAATGGTATTCAAGGCGCATGTCTTACTGGTGTGCAACACAGTGCCTCAGCACATTGCTTTAATAGCTATATAATGAATGTTTTAGCCTTTATAACCCCAAGAGGGATATCTCATCTTGTAAGTTAATTTCCTCCACACAGTGCAGATAATGCAGATTTTTTACCACCGTTTAAATTCTTAACCTCGAGGCTTACCCCCACCTCACGTGACGGAAACCAATACTATGGAGAAACATATAACTTGCATATATTATACTGTTCTTGGGTGTTTCAGCATGAATATAATTTTGGTTGATATCATTGTGTTCCTTAACTAAAATTGGGTAGCTGTGTGATTGTGTTAGTAAGATTTTATTCACACGCAAGTAACAATGGGGTCTGAAGATTGCATTTTGTGAAAATTTTGTTTTATGCCTGAAGATTTTATTTCTGAGATGTCATTTTTATGGTTTGTTATCTTTGCAGCTGTATTTGAGCGTTTCCGTGGAATTCTTCATGAAGGGGAAATAGACAAACGCGTTCAGTTTTTGATTGAAGGTTTATTTGCAATAAGAAAGGCAAAATTTCAGGTGCAACTTTTTATTTTACTATAATTTACAATATATATTTGTGTTATTTATTTTAATTGAATTATTAATCTATGAGCATATTAGGATCCCAATGTTGCAATCCATGCAATATTTCTGCTGATGTATACTTTGCAGGGTTACCCAGCTGTTCGCCCTGAACTGGACCTTGTAGAGCAAGAGGATCAGTTAACTCATGAGGTTTCTCTTGATGAGGAAATAGATCCTGAAATTACCTTAGGTATCTCTTAGAGATTTTATTTTCTGCTCAAAAATTGGAGTTACATATCATTTGTATTATTTCTGTTTTAACTGTTTTCTATTGTCTTACATTAGATATTTTCAAGCTGGATCCTCAGTTTTTGGAGAATGACAAGCGTTATGAAGACTTGAAAAAGAATATTCTTGGTGATGAGTCTGGGGATGAAGCAGGCTCTGATTCAGGCTCTGGAGATGAGGATGATGATGATGATGATGAAGAATCTGAAGAAGAGGAGGATGAAGAGCAAATGAAGATACAAGATGAGACCGAGACAAATCTTGTGAATCTCAGAAGGACAATATATCTAACAATTATGTCCAGTGTTGATTTTGAGGAGGCTGGTCACAAACTACTGAAGATAAAACTAGAGCCTGGTCAAGAGGTAAGTTATATTTGCCTTTAATTTCTGAATGCTGTGCTATTTATAGTATTGCTTTCTTTGCATTTGGGATGACTTGAAGTGAACTGATAGTGACGTCTGTCCTAATGAATTGCTTTAATTTAGATCTAATAAGTTGCAATTAGTGATTAATAATATAAGGGCTTTTGCGTGCTTCACATAAATTTTAAAATAAAGATACTAAGGGTTATGAAATGTTGCTTCTACTGAAAACAAGCCTCCTTAAGTGTAGGTGAAATTGTATATCAATGGTGGGTAAAACATGAATTAAAAGTGAGGGAAATGAAGTCACCTTATACTGCATTCCACAGAGCTGTATATGTACTCATGTACCATTTGGTGATTCAAACAGCTACCATGGTTTCCATATGGTGAATACACTTGTGGTCTAGGGAGTGTTTAGGAATTACTCAGGTATATACTTAGGTGTGTAAGAAGTGAATTTGTACTCACTTTTTTTTACTTTAAAGGGCAAAATAGTGATCTGCAAGTTATTAATAGAAAAGAAATCTGGAGGACTGAAGAATTATGAATGATGAAGGCCATACCTTCAAGGCCTGCTTCAAAAACCACTCTTCTAGTTCCTTTGCATCTTCAACATATCTCTCAAAAAATCACCAGCTCTCTTCCCTGATCTTGCAGTGTTAGACTATGCTAAACGACCAAACTGCTGAGGACTGACCCAGATGAGTATACAATTGGCTTGACTCTGCTTTCCAGTACCCACTCTTGAACTTGTCATAATCACCCAAAAAATTACCCAAAAATTATTGGTTTTGATTTATTGATGGCTGAGTTTATATTATTGTAATCAGACATGGATTACACATAGAAGATTACCAATGTTGATGACCAGTGCTCCAGTCGTGTGGGGGGACATCCTCCTAATTGCCCTGATGGAGGACTTGGAGGCTGCCAATATAGCCTTGGAGCAGCATAGTGAGGAACTCATGGTCATAGTGCTTCGTTGGGCCCATTCTGAGTTTCGGCTGCAAACATGCTAGATAATAGTGTCCGAGGTCTTTAAATCCATCGCTTCAGTCCATGTCCTTCAAGTGGCTCTGCGTCGGGCCAAGAACCACTGATATAGCCTGAACAATGACTCTTTCAGATTCATGATCTCCTTGGAATACTCTACAAGTCTGTCCCTACACCTAGCAAGCCGTAGGCATTATGATACTTAAGCGGGAGAATGCTCTATAGGCTTGCCTGCTTGAGATCTGTAATGAATTTCAACTGAAAAATCAATCTAACAGATGTAACCAGATAAACTAGTCAATTAGTTGCCAACTTATCATAGTTATTAAATTTTGTGTAGGCGATTAGGCTTCCTTTCAGGAGCAAGGTATTATGGCGCGTTGTCGCACGCTTGAAAGGTGTGCACTGTGTACCTTGGATGTCATTTATGTTTAGGTGTACGCCTTGGACATAAAATGATTTCATTTTTGCCTAATATTTTTATGAAAAAACCAAATAAGACTCAAATTCTTTTTCACAGATGGTCTTTTCTTGCGCTGTCTTCTTTCCAGCAAGCAACA
Organism: Taxillus chinensis; assembly: GCA_023512835.1. Lineage (NCBI taxonomy): Eukaryota > Viridiplantae > Streptophyta > Magnoliopsida > Santalales > Loranthaceae > Taxillus > Taxillus chinensis. The sequence goes on from CM042086.1 coordinate 9,828,828, forward strand.
ACTAGGTTTCCCAAAGCAAAAGTCGTACTTGCTTTGATCATGGATGTTGAGTTTCTTCTCTCCCATTGTCTTTTATTCTTTGCCATGCCACTTCAGGCGATATCCTTTTGGAAACATCTTCTCTCTTGTGGTCTCTTCTACACATCGAAATGATGGCCTATCAAAATGACGGCCACCAACGATAGATCTGTCAAGGAGAGTAACATCAACAGCCTTGGAGAGTCGCATTGCTGTTGAGGATAATTTCAAAATTCACTCAACGGATTCGCCCTCTCCAAGGCTGTGGAAGCTGTAGGTAACGATGGAGTCAATGTCCTAGTTGTTGAATGACACCTGTACACTTTTACGCCATGGCAATATCAAGCTATGCAGCCAAGGATGAAGTCCAGACCTGATCATTGTGTGTTTGCGTGTGTGCATAAGTGTTGCTTGGTTTATCCAAATATTTTTTATTTGAGTATGTTTTTTATTGTTTTAATGAATTTTTTTTAATGTTATTATCTTTTGATTTGGTTGTGAATATATTGTTTTTTAAAAAAATTAAGTCAATTCCCAGTTAATAAAAAATCAAAATTGATAGGCAATTTACTATTTTGTATTTGAATTTTAGATTTATTGATGTAAATTTTTTTACTTTTTAAAACTTCTTTATGTATGAATTAAATTCAATAAGTAGTTTTTAATTTCATAATTAAGTAAAATTATCTATTCAGTATGAATTATTATGGTATGTACATCGTTACAAATTTCCATAGCAAAGCTTTAGATGCCTAGGCATTGTTTAGTTGTTAGCTTGGATGATCCAATGCGTTTGTTGCCTTGAGGCTTTAACAACTATGGAACTAATATCAAGGTTTTTAAAAATCACTAATTGATGTTGGTTGGTAAAGTTTTGAATTAGGAATTAGTTAAATTAATCAACATAATTTTTTTTAAAATTATTTAAATAATATGGTTATTAAATTATGATACATATCCCACATCATCTGCTTTAAAGTGGGAACATGATTTCCTATTAATTATCTTTCTTTTTTGTAATACTTCAAAAAATATTTTTTTAATAATATTTTCTTATTAAGGTTAAACATTAGGGTAACGGTAGAAGTATTGTCTTATGACCTGAAGGTCATGAGTTCGAGTCGCAGAAATAACCTCTTACTATAAAAAAATGTAAGGAAAGACTACATACAATTGCCCCAATTATGGCCCAACCTCTTCTCGGACCCCACACATAGTAGGAGCTTCATGGACCAAGTTCTCCCTTTAATACTATTATCATGTTATGGCCTTCTTCCATTTCATTTAGTACCATGTTTAATAGAAATACATGGACATACTATATACTTTTTATTTCTTCCCATTGCATGGCAAATTGTTTGATCTGCAGCTTGCGTAGTAAGAGGCTGATGGATAAGTTGAAAATTATGGGCAGAAACATTTAAGAGCTTAACAATTAATGCTGTAAATCGCAAGTTCTGAAAAAGCTTGTTCAAAAGTGCTTGCTTATCTCCTGAAGTTTCATTACTTATTATGGTTACTGTTTGATGGTAGTGACTGCTCAAATCTGACAATAGTTATTCTAGATATTTTTTCTTTTATGTGTCTTTTATGTGTCTCTGACATGCATATGATAAATAAGTCCAGATACATATTTGATTAACTGAAATGTCTATGTATAAACAATTTTGCGGTAAATGTCTCAATGACTCAAAATCAGGTATTTAGGTTATTCCAAACGTACAGATTGAAAGAATATGAAAAAATAGGAACATATACCAAAAATTACCAAATTTGATGATCAAAGGTGTTTAATTTACATGGTCAAATTTCAAGTGGTCATACCTTTACTATAAAACAGTTGTAGTTGACTGTGTCAAATTTCAGGCATTTACAGTTTTACCATGAAACACCATATCAGTTAGCCTTGTAAATTGAAGACCCTATTCATTTCCAAACTTGTTGAAATTATGTGGACAATCGTATTTTCTCATTCTTTCAATACCCTGATTTTGGATCAATTGGCCTTCATTTGGAGGTGCTTATCGTAAATATACCCATATTAAAATTTTTAGATGGATAGAGACTATATAGCACACAAAGATAGTGCATATTCCCTGTAGCTAAACTTGAAATTGAATATAAATTGTAGGAACATTGATTTTTAAGATGCATTCTCATGTTCATGCAGAGGTGTTCATGCTATGTGCATGTGGTGTGACATTTTAATATTACGTTGGAGTCTTGTGTACTGGATATATTTAACCCAAAAATATTGATTACTCATTTGTTCAATTTGCATTTTTTCGTGAATAATTTAATGGCTTGTAACTTATTTCCCTGAATTTCACTGTTCAGATGGAGTTGTGCATTATGCTGTTGGAGTGCTGCAGCCAAGAGAGAACTTACTTACGATATTATGGTCTTCTGGGGCAGCGCTTTTGCATGATCAACAAGGTTCACCAGGAAAATTTTGAGAAATGCTTTGTTCAGCAATACTCGATGATTCACCGTCTTGAAACAAATAAACTACGAAATGTAGCCAAATTCTTTGCTCATCTTCTTGGCACTGATGCACTGCCTTGGCATGTATTGGCATATATACGCTTGACTGAGGAAGACACCACTTCTTCATCCCGCATTTTCATCAAAATTTTGTTCCAGGTAAATGAATGGACCTGCTGATTGTGTTTGGTTCAGTTTTTTTTTTTTTTCACAAACCTTAATACTATCTTATGTTTTCATGTGATTTTGGCATATTTCTATGCATCTTAATGCCTCACATTGTGGCATCTTGTCCCTGATTTGTGTGTTTTGCTGAGCCCCAAATTAGATTGTGTGATTTTGTTCTTCATCAAACCTTTCTGATTCTTTGGCATTGTAGACGTATTTTGTTCCCTTGCTAAGCAAGTCCTTTGTTTCATGGTTCTGTTGTTAATAAAGCTTTCTGTGTAATTATTCTTGGTCTAACAATCAATTTCAGTTATGATGTATTTTAGATTTTTAGTTTTGTTACTTTTAAAGTTCGTGTCCTAACCGGGTGTTTGGTGGAGATCTCACCCCAGGAGGAGAGGACACATAAATGTTAACCAATTTATTACAGGCACGTCCTCTCCTGAGTTGCCATATAGCCAGTTTTATTAACTGCAGCAACATTAACTGCTGTTATTTCAGGACACTGAAGGTGTCTGATGCCTGATTCTTTGTGCAAGCGTTTAACTTGACATTGTGGTTTTTTTTTTCAATTTTGATGCAGGAATTGTCAGAACACCTTGGCATCCGCCTGCTGAATGAGCGGCTTACTGATCCCACAATGCAGGAGTCCTTCGAAGCAATCTTCCCAAGGGATAATCCTAAGAACACACGTTTTTCAATCAACTTCTTCACATCAATTGGTCTTGGTGGCATTACAGAAAACCTACGAGAGTACCTGAAGAACATGCCAAGACTCATAATGCAACAACAAGAACCAGCATCAGAGTCTGATGAATCATCTGATTCCGGTTCTGAGTCTGAGTCCCAATCTTGTTCTGAGTCCGAGTCCAGCTCTGATGAGAGTGAACGGGAGGATAGGAGAAAGAGAAGGCGTAGAGGCTGAATTATTTTCCATTTCCCATCCGATGGTTGATATCCATACTCCCAGATTGTAAAATGATGCACTTATTTGAGTTGTATATTTTTTTTTTCCCGTTATTTTAAGATATGGAATCAGCATATCCATCCCTATCCTTCATATATCCAAAAGTTTGGCTATTTTGAAGATGAGAAATGTAGCTATTGAGATGGAACGTATATCTGTAAGTTTTAGTTTTTTGACTTCCTTTCCTTCTCTTTCCCTGGTAATCTTTTAGAAGTTTTTAGAGATCAACTTTGTTAAAAATGTTGTTTGCGCGTTTAGTATATGCTGGGTATGAGTATTGGAACTGGCTGTAATGCAATTGACTTGAAATGACTTTGCATGTTTGATTGAGAAGTCATTGAAGACGGAAAAATGGCAGCACAAGAATGTAAATCGAAGTATCAAGAGAGCCATCCTCTCAATAGTGATTGAAATTTGGAGCGCTTGGCCGCTAATTAGGACACATTTCCTAATTGTCAGTTTACAATGATTGATTGTTATTTGGAGATCGTGAGTTGACAACGGTGCTGCCACTGGAGCAGAGTTATTGAGAGCGTGGGCTTCTCGTGCTTTATGTAATCGAGAAGATGGCATTGTAAGCTTGGTCTTCTTGTGCTTGTATACCACTAAATTTAAAAAAGAAAGCCAGCGCCTTTTACGCTGTGAGGGCATAATTGTACTTCTATTGGAAATGCAAGGTTGAGAATTATGCTTTTCGGAATGAGGATTTTGATAGAAAATGGTAGCAACTCCATTAAACAAAGCAATCATAATATCAATCTTATTTAATTTGATATATGATAATACCATATCCTCAAAAATACCCCTTTTCACAAATCCTTAAGCAATCAGTAGGATTGCACGTCTCTGCTGGTGCTGCTGGAGAAGTTGACGAGGTTGTCGCCAGCCGACATGATCCATCACGCCAACACTGCCATACGAATTTATGGTATTTTGATGGCAGTTTTTAAATAAGCTTTTGTAAAAGGTATAGGGTCAACCAGGTGATGATGATATGGGATGGGCTTTTGAATTTGGAGATGCGAGGAGGGGGATTCATGAGGTTCAATCAATGATTACCCAGAAAATTTTCATAAAACTTAAATCAGACAGTCAATATAATCAATCAATATCTCCAATTACGATTATTGCTCAGTTGTTGCAGGCAAGTTTGCAGAGAGATTTTCTTGGTATCTTGTTATGTAAGCTGAGATTTTATATCCGCTAAACATGGGATGGGTCGAGTAGCTTTAACCCATCTCTTGGATTGCCAAGCGCTGTATCTGTTTGTTGTGTCTGCTTTACCATCTGGTGACCATTCATTCAATAACATGGTTGGTGATGAATTTTTGATTTGCTAGTTTCCATTAATGTGGTGACCACCACTTTCCACCTATTATTCATCTTCTTATTTTAATTTTTTTTATGTTTATTTTGATTTTTATGATTCTGCATCTGCTTCTCTTTTTTTATTGTCTCTCCTGGCCTGATCTGCAAATCTGCAGATGCCTTCTCCACTCTCTTCAAGTATGTTATGCAGAGGTAGAGTAATCCAAGTAGACACTAGACATCAGGCATTATTTGCAGATCTAATAAATATATATATATAGCCAAGGTGCCGTGGATAATTGAATCATGGTTGTCTTTGTTTTTACCCCAGTATGATTATTACTTCTCTTGTTTTAACTTTGCCATGAAATTTCAGTGTCTCGTCTTGGGGTTGCATAGCCAGGAATGAAATTGAAGGTACCATTAAATTGCATAAATTTTGAGGAAGTTGAACTTTGAAATAACTTTGGTTTACAGAGACATGACAAGAGATCATATGATTCCATGTAATATTTCTCATATATATATATATATATATCATGATAACTTATGGAATTAAAGTAATTAATAATTTTATAATTTAAAATTAATTCGGTGAGGAATAATAATAATTTGTACAATAAAATAGTATGATACATTAATAATCTATAATCTCTTTTACTAGTCTCATCTTGACCTATTTGTCTTATTGTTAATGATTAGGTAGAAGATGCGTTGACCATTTTTCCTTTCCTGGGTGGCTTGGGCCATGGCTTGACCCCATAAATGGGTTGTATTGGTTTCATGGTGTGCTAGCTGGTGATAAAAAAAGCTTATAATTACAGTCAAAAATATTAATTTCAAACAAAACCAATCTGTTTTGGCTACGAATATATTATTAGTTTTGTGCTGGAAAAGCTGTGTTTAATTATTTATTTTTGACCCAGTGGACTCCGCGTACCTTTGATCTGATATTTTCTTAGGTTTATGGCATTGTATCTTAAACTAATTATTTTATTACAATGTTTTATATGGTAACTAAGCTTTAGATTCATGTATCTTTTTATAATAATAAGTATCTTTTACTCCGAACCTTCTATCATGTCATGTTGGTCGTTATATCTGGTTCGTGCGAACCAAATTTAACAAAATTTGAGATGTCACGTATTTTAGAATCACATTTTAGCAAAATTATATATATATAATATTTATATATACCTTCACTTGCCTCTTTTTATTACCTAAAACACATAATGGTGTTCTTCATTTTGTAAATGTGAACAATACTGCACTGCTCAATAATTACTAGTTTTATATTTATGAAATGTTAAAACAGTCAGGCGTTGACTTTGGGTTATAATGGAGCATTCACAATTTTAACTAAAAATCATTAACTAAAAATCATTAAAAATAAAATAGCTACTAGCTATTTATGTTTCTGGCGAGATCTATTCTTTTTTAAAAATAAAATATTATGCATTATCTCTCTCAATCCCTCAATCGACAACAACAATGCACCTTGGTCGATGACCCAACGACGATGCACCTTCATCGACGATGCATCGCCATTTGTGCTGCGCTGTGAGATTTGGACTTGTTTAGTATTTAGAGTTATGGATGAATGATGTCGTTTGGTCGTTTTTGCATCACACGTAGGAGGGGACAATGGGGGGCAACGACACTATAGGGGAGGAGAGCCGACGGGGGCGACGGCGCTGCAGGGGGAGGGGGCCAATGGATGGTGACGCTGCTGCAGGGGGAGGGGGCCAACAGGAGGTGACGCCGCTCGGGGGGGGAGGGGGCTGACGGGGGTGACGCTGCTGCATGGGGAGGGGAACCGACTGGGGTGACGGTGCTGAAGGGGTGAGGGGTCCAACGGGAATCAACGCCGCTGCAAAGGAAGGGGAGCCGACGGGAGCAACGGCAGGGAGAGAAGATGCTCTACATAGAGAAAGCTGGACTCAAGAAAATTAATATTTTAATATAAATATTAAAATTTTACTTAGCAGTTGAATTTATACCTAAATTTTGACTAAAACTTATTGTGCCCATACCGCTTGCTTCCAAATATCCACCTGTGTAGCTGTCGGCGAAGATATATATAGTTACTGAAATTCCTTTATATAAGGGGGGATTGCGGGAAAACGAGCGCAAAGGAACCAACACAGATGCCTTTGTGTTGAATACTTTCTTATCCCCTCTGACTCTGCTATCTTCTCATGGTTCTTCATGAACTCATCTCTTCCAACCACCAACCCCACCCAAGCATGCCCGGGGGGCCACTAGCCCAAAATTTCATATAGTTCATTATCTTGACTCTATTGTTATTCAGTTATAATTTTGCATTTATTTTTATTTACATTTTTTTACAAATCATTTGAGACTGTCCCTCTTTCAATGTGCGCTTTCAGTTTCGTCGCCAGCAGCCTCATTGACCCATCAAAGATGACTGTTCAATCTCAAAGGGTTGTCTGCTTTGCTTATGAACGAGGGACAGAGTTGTAATGTAATAAAAAAGAATATGAACCGTTGATCATATAAGAAAAGATTTAATGGCTGAGTATCAAGCTGTGTTCTTTAATTATATATATATATATATATATATAGAGAGAGAGAGAGAGAGAGAGAGTATTCCTACCGTTTCATTGCATGCATGCACCCGGCCACCCACAAAAATGTCTCCTCTCTGATTCTGCAAACCGTACACGGCTGAAATCATGCAAATACAATTGACCAACTATCATCAATGATTATTACTGCCATGCCACTGCTTTTATTTTTTTCGTTTTCGTCTTTTTCATGTCATTCACTCATTCTTTAGTTTTTGAAGATGGTTTTAGGTTTTAGCCTTACGAAGATTAATGATTTTGATTTTAGTTTTTGTTTTAATGTTGCGGTGGTTATTGGACATTGAACATGTAATGAAAGTTTCTGGTTTTTTTTTTATGCAACCCGTTTATTTTGATGTAATGTTTTTGAGATTCTTATAAATTAATTCTATGAGATATTTTAACGTTTGTGTTTGTAGGTGCCATGGTTGCTATATTTTCCCTTTTATTTTAGTGGTGAATGGTGACGGGGAGCCTCCACAAAGATTTTCAGTGTACAATGGATTCAGGACTTCAGTGGAATATATATATATAGTTTATATAACTTTAGTATGATTAATGGTTTAAATTAAAATTTTATTTAAATGTATTCTAGAATTCATATTAAAGTTTTACTACGAATTCGATCAGTCTAATAATCTTATATATCTACATGAAATATCATGATAACTTACGGAATGGAATGAAGTAATAATTTTATAATTTAAAATTAATTCCGTGAGGAATACTAATTTGTACAATAAAATAGTACGGTATATTAAACACGTTGCTATATTAAATGAAAAAACTTTTAGTTTTATTTCATGTATTATTCTAATGTAAACAAAACATATTATTAATTTTAAACGATAAAACTATTAGTACTAAATATTATTAATATTATATTATTAAACTCTTAATAATAATATTCATTTGTCTCATCATGAACCCAAATACAACTATACGTACTAATTAAGGACACATGTGTCTTAAGCATCGTGCTTGATTTACTCTTTTTTCTATAATTTTATAGATAATTTATATAATGTCAAACAAATTATTAATTGAATTTTGACTAATAAAAATAAATATGAGAATACATTGATAAATATGAGAATATATCGAGAGATCTATGCTAGTAACATCACAACAGAATGTCATAGTAGAACAGATGAATAAGATGTTGACTAAGAGAGTCAAAAGCATATACTTAAATCTAGAGTTGCCTAAGTAGTTTTGGGCAGGGACAGTCAACATGGCAACATATATAATCAACCGTGGACTATTAAGACTTCTAGAATTCAAAATATTGAAAGAATTTGGATGAAAAAAGATGTTAGACTTTCATATTTTAAAGCATTTTCTTAAAATGAAAAGTCTCAATAACGGTTCATCATATCATAACTAAGAAAATCTATTTTTTGGGAATTTTTATGAGAAGTCTAACCCCAGTGTGCGAATAGTCACCTCAAACCAAAAACTAGATTTTTCCGGGATTTATTACTAATTCTCATTTTTTACATTTTGAATGAGGAGGAATTTGATTTTCTAATATTTGTCTTTGAATCCAAGTGGGGAGTATTTTTTTTATTTACATTGTAACTTAAGTTTAATACTTAAATGTGGAAAGGCATAAAAGTTTACAATGTAAATATTCTACCCCAACATTAACAACTGCACCAGAACTGCAATGCCCAACTAGTTATGGCACCCTGCTCGACGCTCTGCTCAAGACTCTGCTCGACACTCATAGTCTGCTCGTGGCTTTGCTCAAGACTGGCTCGACCCTCAAGCCTCAAGTAGCTCTCCCAACGTGATCCAACGATTACATTCATCCTGGTTTCGTTTTGAAACCCAGTTATACCAGTGAACTTCTCATTTCTAAGCATCAATTCATCCCTAAAATAGTTTCTAGCTAACTCATCCTAGCCATATTAGGCTACGAAAACAACCTCAATTCGAAGGTAACTCCTTAAAATCAGGCTTCTTGTAAAGTCTAGGGTTCATCCCCGAATTCATGATTTCACCCAAATCATGCATGCTAATGTAAGGACCCGTACCTTGAGTTAGTCAGTTTTACCTTCTGAGTGGAGTTTTTCTAGATTTTGACCCAGTAAATGGACTCCAATGAATTCACGTTCAAAAGGAAAGATGCTTAGAATGATGTTCTCTATCTACCACAGAAGTTTCAGGCCAAACAGACGTGTATGTGAGGTGCACGTGAAATGGTCCAATTCACGTGCAAGTGTAGTTGTCTTCTAAATGATGCAAGGAGGCTAGGGGTGAAGTTGGAGAGCATTTGGAGTGCATATGGAGTTGCACGTGAATTGGGGAATTCACGTGCAAATTGGCGTGCAGGCATATTTTTGCATGGTTCCCTTGGTTTTGACATTCTAAGGAACTTTCTCCAAAGGACCATGTTGAAATTCTGAGTATTTTGGCCTATATGGGTGCGGAAAGGTGCTAACTTGTGTGATCAAAACTACGTCGTTTTGATCCTGGGTTTCACTTAATCAAAACTACGTCGTTTTGATAGTGGGAGGCCTATATAAGGATGAGGAGACTCTTTGTTCTAGGGTTAGGGGTTTTTCAGCCACTGCAGCCGTCGTGGAGAGAGAGAGAGCTAGAGAGAGGGAAAGGGGGAGAACTGCCTGGTTCTTCGCGGGAGCATCTTGCGTGGGGAGGACGGCATCTAACGGGAGCAAGGAGGATCTTCTTTAAGGTAGGGGTTTGTTTTCTTATACCTGATCCGGGGTTAGGCCCTGTGGTGAATTACCCGTTGGATATTGTCCTTGTTATCATACTATTTATATGTAAATTCATATAGGTGTGATCTCCTATATGAATGTTGGCCTTCAATGGCGTGTTGTTTGGATATATGTATATATGCCTGCCAAGTGTTTGAGGTAATGCCTGTGAGGCTGTGCATGTTATGTGTTTGAGGTAATGCCTGTGAGGCCACGCACGTCCAGTGTGTTAGATTATGTCTGTGTGGCTGGGTTTATGAGCTTGTGGATATATGCATGCTAAGTGTTCGATGTTATTCCTGTGTGACTAAGCATACTAAGTGTTTAATGTTATGCCTGTATGGCCATGTGTGCTGCGTGTTTGCTTGTACACCCGGTGGCTGTGGAAGCCCGGGACCGTTTTGTGGAACCCGGTGGCCTGTGGAAGCCCGGGACCGTTTTGTGGAACCCGGTGGCTGTGGAAGCCCGGGACTGTCTTTGTGGGACCCAGGTGGCCGTGGAAGCCTGGGACTGTTTCTTGAAACCCGGTGGCTGTGGAAGCCCGGGAGTGTTTATGTACCGGCCCATGTATGATTGTGTTTCTTTGTTATAGCCTGTAACTATATCCTGGGTGGAATAATTGTATCACGACACAGCACTTGTACACAAGGCATGTAGATATTAGGTGCATGGGATGGGTTGGGAGACATGATCCCTACTTGAGCCGTGGTTGCTCACCCCTCCTACCATGTTGTTTTCTTTACAGGAACCTACAGGCGTTAGGTGGGACCCCAAGGTGGAAGACCTTATTTATTTTATTGTTTATGTTATTTTATTATGGGAACTGATGTAACCCCAATGGGGATGGATTGAAAAGAAGACTTTGTATTAAAGACTGATTTGGTTTGTGGACTGCTTGATGGACTTCATTTTTCTTGCATGTGTTGTGAATGTTTAAAATGTTCAGTTCTTGGTTTGTATCCTAACCCCTTTGCCCTCCGTGTGGGTAAAAAGGGGAGTCACGTACCGGTTTCCTCGGGTTGGAAATCCGGGGCGTGACAGCTAATCACACTAAGATTCATATAGAGAGAGAAAATCACTTACCTAGATGTGATATCATGAATCGGATAACCACAAATCGCCAAACCATAGCTCCAAACTCTAAGCTCCTCAAGCTTCAAGCTCTTATCCATGTACAGCTCCCACGCACAGCCCGAACGAACGCAACTGCGTTCTCTCTCTCTTGCCTCCAGCTATTTATATTTATGGATATTCCCTAATTAATAAACACTCAAAAATCATAAATAACCTTTCGGGTCACAAACTCTAAATCGAGCTCAACCATAGTCAAAACGCTCGAAATGACGAGCACATCACTATCCAGATGTTTTCCAACTCAATTGACTGCTCAAACGCAAGTTCAACCAATAAACCTGAAAAGTCAATAATCGCGTCACTCGAGGCCCCGAACCAGAATCGGGCTCAAGTGCTATCAAAATGCTCACATCGACAGCCACAATACCATCAAAATGTTTTCAATATCAAAGAAAGGATATTTCTCAATCCTACCCAAATATGGGTCTTTACAACCTAAGACGCAATGTTGACTATTGGTACTTTAAGAAAGTTAATTCTAGTTTCATTATTTTTCTACTTTATATTAATGACATGTTAATAGCATAAACAAATATAGATGAGATCGACAAGTTAAAGAGATAACTATTCAGAAAATTTGAAATGAACGACTTGGGTGCCACAAAATAGATACTTGAAATGAGAATTAACAAAGATAGACAGAAAGACATTTTACAATTAAAGTTTTACACTATTTTGTTTTATTGTATTTTAAAAAATTATATGTGTGTGTGTGTTTTGAATATTATATAATGTTAATAGTAAATTTATTGTCTATATAAGTTTATTATCTATAAAATTATTATTGATAAATTTATTATCTATAATACTATATCCTTATGTGATAGCTACTATTAACAATTAGCTTTACCTTGGGGTGAGCAACGGATACCCGCCCCCGCTACCCCGCCCGTTATCCGCTCCCCCCCCCCCCCTCTATACGGGGCGAGTTACCCTGCCTAGGTAAGAGCAGAGTGCGGTTTTTAAACTTAACACCCCGCCCCAGGCGGAGACGGGAAGCGGTAATAGGTAGTGGGATATCCCGTCCCGCCTAATTTTAATAATATTTATTTATAATTTTATAATATTTTAAATATTATTATTTAACTATTATTTATGATTTTTGATATTTTTGAATGATATTTATTATTGTAAAATTAAATCATTTTTAATAATTTTTTGTTAAAAATGATGTAAAAATTTAATTAAAGCCAAAATTATTGATATGGACAGATCCAATAAAAAACGATAACAAGATGCGGACAAATCGAACCTCATTCGCAGACACATTAAAGAACGGTATATCGTGTCACGCCTATATATGGAACGTGTTACAATCTTAAAATTTAATTTACTGCTTAAGCGAGAACAGGAGGCGGTAATAGGTTGATTCCGCCCCCGATAGGACCCGAATTACTCCTATCAACTGCTTCGTGGAGCCTTTAAAAGGTAAGATTGTCTTAAGAGAGAAATCAATAAAAGCTGGTAGCGGGGTACGGGCGGATGAAGCCTCCCCTCGCTTATCCCGCCTTAGGACGGGGTACCCCGCCCCGCCTACACATAGGGCGGGATATGATTTTAAAATTTTATTATCCGCGTAGGCGGGGACAAAATACGGTAATAGGTAGACCCCGACTCCGCTATGGCGAATAGCACCCCTAGCTTCACCTACGCTCGAGAGTACTCATTTACAGCTAGGTGGGCTTCATAATATAATACATAAAATTTTGAAAAACAAATTAAAGAATATTTTTCATAAAATATTATAACCGAATTCAAAATTAAATTACTAAGACATAAATTTTAATAATAAAAAAATTTCTATTTTAATTTTATAATATTACTGATTAATCTAATTTTATGATTTCTATTTAATAAGACACACTGGTTGTCTTTTACGCATCATGCATGTGCCAAAGTTTTTTCTTTTTACTTTTGTAAGGACAAAATAAACATTAAAGAAGATTCAAACAGAAAAAACTTTAAAAAAAATTTGAACAAAATTATTTGAGGTACTCGTGTTATTAAAAATTTGCACTTTTAGAAGAAATGGAATATTTTCTTAAATAATAATATAAATATAGATCTTTTTCAATTTTTATTTGACAATAATGTATTGTAAATTAATCGGGGAAATTCGTATCTTTTTCTATTGTTATAGTTTGATATAATACATTCACCTAATATATGCAAATTCATAATTTGACGGGACATGGTCACTCAATAAGATTTGAATTAATAACCTTATATAAGTAACAAAAGTCTTTAACTTGTGAAGTTAAAGTCAATTTTGTGTGTGTGTATATATAGTGTGTGTGTGTGTGAACTGATAAATATAAAAGAAAAACATCCCTGTTAAAGAAAGTAGATTTTTTTTTCTGATCATTACATCACATTTAAAATAATCTAAAAGTTCTAATTAAATATATATAATTTTAAAAAAATACTCTTATAAATCAAATACCTAATTTTCCCACATCCACAACAGAATTTACGGTTGTTGTTATTTGCACTGGAACTCCTACAGTCACCCCTCAAGATCCTAGTTTTGAAAAGAATCAACCAACCCATTTATAGTTGCTCCCCCGTATCCAATAAAAGTTATGAGGAAAGAATTTGCTCTATTTAAATGAGATCCAATGGTTAGTCAAGAATCTATTCTCTTTGAGAGGACTGCTCTTATTTTTTATTTATCAACCTTGTATATATATACTGAAAATTTTATTTGAAAACTCATAAATAATTTTATAATTAAAATTAAAATTAAAATTTATAATTTATAATTAAAATTTCTACATTAAAGTTTCAATTAACATTTATAATTAAATTTAAAATTATAAATTATATATTTAATTTAATTATACATTAAAATTTTAATTAAATAATTAAATATTAAATTTATGAAATTTTAAATATAAATATTAATTACACTTTTAATTCTAAAACTAATTATAAATTTATAATTAATTTATAAATTTAATTATAAAATTATTTGTTAGTCCTTATGTAAGTTTTGTTTTAAACTTTTTATTAATAATACATGACACATCTATATATAATTGATTTTAATTTATAAATATTTATAATTTAGTGATTAAAGATTTTCATTATTTTTATAAGGTCATTAGTTTGAATCTTATCTTTCACATTTGATTTTTTTTCAAATAACTTCTCATCATGTCTCCTACCAACTGAACGTCACATAAATCCTAAAAAGAGATTTCAGATGGTGGGATGGGAATATTTTCGTCAAATTATAAATACATACGTGTTTTAATCATGTGAGTATCATCCTTTTTAGCACTTCTCATAAACAATTGGATTATAAAATAATTAGATAATTCTTACCCCATAATTGAATAGAGTTGTGGCCTCATATGTGGGACATGATTCCTTATCCATCTATGGACTTTATTTATTTATTTTCAACAGAAACAATCATTAATTAACCTCTTCTTCGGTCCCGTTTATTTTATTTAGGAAACTTTGCAAAAACCCGCAATGGGCTTGAATGTGATACATAGACTTTTGTGCGCACTTGATAATGGTTTCACATGAGGTAGGGAAGGCCGAAGTAGTTCCCACCTGAAATTGGAAGGTTCAATAGATCCAAATCTTGATATATATAGATTCCAAGTAGCATCATGCATGAATTATACTAAGAAATCCATCGGTTGTTGTTTTTTAAAAAATATACATAGTGTTTACATGATTAAAAAATCAAAATAATATATTAAACTCGAAAACCCTGATGGACGCCTATTTAATTATTTATATGTTATTTTCATGTAGCCCCCCACACCCCCAAAAGTTTCAATTTCGCGTCCATCAGGGTTTCGAGTTTTGAGGGCTTTTCGGGTTGTACTGCGACTTCCCCACGGACCCCCCGATCGCCGAGTAGAGGGAGAACACCCCAACTCATCCCCCAAAGTTTTCAGAGTTTTGAGGGCTTCGGTCGCCACCGCCTCTGCAGCGGCGGACCCGCCGACTAGTGGGAGAGGGAAACAGGGAAGACAATTTGAGCCAATTAATGTCTTACGATCGGGATCGGAGTAGGCGCAGGAGCGGGAGTGATGGCGGAGGCGAGCGTCGAAAGCGCAGGTCTCAGGGGAGTTCTGAGGAAGAGGACGAGGTGCGAGCGGGGGGGAGAGGGAGTGACCGGCTGGCCGCCGACAGCAGGACCTACGGGCGTGAAAACGGGGATGGTGGGCATAGACACCGAGAAATCAAGGAGCGGGATAGGAGGGTGAAGGAACGGCGTTCGCGTCATGGCGATTCGAGCGACGAGGATGGTGATGGTAATAGGGAAACGAACAGATATCCCGGGTCGCAGAGGGAGAGAAGGGCGAGGGATCGAGATCATCCCCCTCGCAGCCGAAGGCATAGAGAAGATGCTGCTCCAGATTATAAGGAAGAACCAATGGATAAGAAAAGAAGAGAAGATGGGTCGGGTGAAGAGAAGACGAAGAAGTCCCAAAAGGGTTTGGAATCTCAGCAAGGCGGCACTGAGAATAATACTCCGGGTTTAGGGAGGAGTGGTGGAGTTTACATTCCCCCATTCAAACTGGCTCGAATGATGAAAGACGTCAATGACAAAAGCAGTAGCGAATACCAGCGCTTGACGTGGGATGCACTTAGAAAGAGTATAAATGGGCTCGTTAATAAGGTGAATGCAACTAACATCAAGAATATTATTCCTGAACTCTTTGCTGAGAATTTGATCCGCGGAAGGGGTCTCTTCTGCCGATCCTGCATGAAGTCTCAGATGGCATCTCCAGGCTTCACTGATGTGTTTGCTGCATTGGTTGCTGTCGTCAATACCAAGTTTCCTGAAGTGGGTGAGCTTATTTTGAAAAGGATTATTTTGCAGCTTAAGAGGGCCTATAAGCGGAATGACAAGGTGCAATTCTATGCACAGTTTTTGTTATATTTTGTATTGCTTTTCGACAGAGAAGCTACGCTGTTTTTCCTTATATTCACCTTTCTTTTTGCCTTGCCATGTAACTGTTGATTTTGTGTTTTTCAGCCCCAATTACTGGCAGCGGTGAAATTTGTAGCACATCTAGTGAATCAGCAAGTTGTGCATGAGCTTATTGCTTTACAATTGCTGGAGGTTTTACTGGAAAATCCCTCTGATGATAGTGTAGAGGTTGCAGCTGGTTTTGTCACTGAATGTGGGTCAATACTTCAAGATCTTTCCCCCAAGGGCTTGCATGGTGAGTCATGAGTGTGATGTGCGTTTAATTCGTTGATCTGTAATTGGTTCTGTTTATGTATTAGTTTGCAAATATTTTTCTGCTTTGACTCGTGTTTTAAAAGAAATTAAATCAGTCTAGGTAGAGCACTTTATATTGAACAATAGGAAGATTTCCAGGGGCTCACAGATATAAAGCAACTTATTAGTGTTGCAGTAGCTACCATGATCTGTACTTCTATCAAAGCCTTATATGTGCCTATCTGCACTTGCTTTCCAAATTTCCTCAACTCACTCTCAAATTCAAAAATATATTCTGCTGCTGGTTTGTGTTTGACTGTTCTGTTTTGGCATAGTTTTCTAATCATGTAAACACTTTGTATATATTTTTTAAAAAATTTCAACCCATGTTGATGGGTTTTCTTAGTGCATTTCATGCATGATGCTAATTAGGATTTAGATGGCAAATTACTGCACTGGGATCTATATATATCTAATGTAACAGTAAATGAATCGAAAGAACTGAGTTTTGGATCTGGATTTTTCCATTTGGACAAGGGATGTCCACAATTAATTTTTAGCCATTGAGGCATCTGATTATGGATTTTGTTTTGTTCAGATTGCTTTCAGAAATTCCGTGGGTTGCACTAAAAATATTATGTCTTATGAGTTTATGATTCTTGATGATTTACTTCATAAAATTTTCATGTATTACCACCCCATTATTGTTTGATTTCTGAAAGCAATCATTGATTTCAATATTTCTTATCACCACTTATGGTTGTGATGCCAATTCATGGTGAAGACTCTTGTTGATGATAAGTAAACACAATTTAAAGCACTGCATTTCCATCCTAAACCTTAAACTTTATCATGACCTGAGTTTGTTGAGGTGATTATCAGGTGAGGCAATGCCTAGTCATGCGCTTGGACGAAAATGACATCTAAGGCATGCACCTGGACGTAAATGGTATTCAAGGCGCATGTCTTACTGGTGTGCAACACAGTGCCTCAGCACATTGCTTTAATAGCTATATAATGAATGTTTTAGCCTTTATAACCCCAAGAGGGATATCTCATCTTGTAAGTTAATTTCCTCCACACAGTGCAGATAATGCAGATTTTTTACCACCGTTTAAATTCTTAACCTCGAGGCTTACCCCCACCTCACGTGACGGAAACCAATACTATGGAGAAACATATAACTTGCATATATTATACTGTTCTTGGGTGTTTCAGCATGAATATAATTTTGGTTGATATCATTGTGTTCCTTAACTAAAATTGGGTAGCTGTGTGATTGTGTTAGTAAGATTTTATTCACACGCAAGTAACAATGGGGTCTGAAGATTGCATTTTGTGAAAATTTTGTTTTATGCCTGAAGATTTTATTTCTGAGATGTCATTTTTATGGTTTGTTATCTTTGCAGCTGTATTTGAGCGTTTCCGTGGAATTCTTCATGAAGGGGAAATAGACAAACGCGTTCAGTTTTTGATTGAAGGTTTATTTGCAATAAGAAAGGCAAAATTTCAGGTGCAACTTTTTATTTTACTATAATTTACAATATATATTTGTGTTATTTATTTTAATTGAATTATTAATCTATGAGCATATTAGGATCCCAATGTTGCAATCCATGCAATATTTCTGCTGATGTATACTTTGCAGGGTTACCCAGCTGTTCGCCCTGAACTGGACCTTGTAGAGCAAGAGGATCAGTTAACTCATGAGGTTTCTCTTGATGAGGAAATAGATCCTGAAATTACCTTAGGTATCTCTTAGAGATTTTATTTTCTGCTCAAAAATTGGAGTTACATATCATTTGTATTATTTCTGTTTTAACTGTTTTCTATTGTCTTACATTAGATATTTTCAAGCTGGATCCTCAGTTTTTGGAGAATGACAAGCGTTATGAAGACTTGAAAAAGAATATTCTTGGTGATGAGTCTGGGGATGAAGCAGGCTCTGATTCAGGCTCTGGAGATGAGGATGATGATGATGATGATGAAGAATCTGAAGAAGAGGAGGATGAAGAGCAAATGAAGATACAAGATGAGACCCGAGACAAATCTTGTGAATCTCAGAAGGACAATATATCTAACAATTATGTCCAGTGTTGATTTTGAGGAGGCTGGTCACAAACTACTGAAGATAAAACTAGAGCCTGGTCAAGAGGTAAGTTATATTTGCCTTTAATTTCTGAATGCTGTGCTATTTATAGTATTGCTTTCTTTGCATTTGGGATGACTTGAAGTGAACTGATAGTGACGTCTGTCCTAATGAATTGCTTTAATTTAGATCTAATAAGTTGCAATTAGTGATTAATAATATAAGGGCTTTTGCGTGCTTCACATAAATTTTAAAATAAAGATACTAAGGGTTATGAAATGTTGCTTCTACTGAAAACAAGCCTCCTTAAGTGTAGGTGAAATTGTATATCAATGGTGGGTAAAACATGAATTAAAAGTGAGGGAAATGAAGTCACCTTATACTGCATTCCACAGAGCTGTATATGTACTCATGTACCATTTGGTGATTCAAACAGCTACCATGGTTTCCATATGGTGAATACACTTGTGGTCTAGGGAGTGTTTAGGAATTACTCAGGTATATACTTAGGTGTGTAAGAAGTGAATTTGTACTCCCTTTTTTTACTTTAAAGGGCAAAATAGTGATCTGCAAGTTATTAATAGAAAAGAAATCTGGAGGACTGAAGAATTATGAATGATGAAGGCCATACCTTCAAGGCCTGCTTCAAAAACCACTCTTCTAGTTCCTTTGCATCTTCAACATATCTCTCAAAAAATCACCAGCTCTCTTCCCTGATCTTGCAGTGTTAGACTATGCTAAACGACCAAACTGCTGAGGACTGACCCAGATGAGTATACAATTGGCTTGACTCTGCTTTCCAGTACCCACTCTTGAACTTGTCATAATCACCCAAAAAATTACCCAAAAATTATTGGTTTTGATTTATTGATGGCTGAGTTTATATTATTGTAATTAGACATGGATTACACATAGAAGATTACCAATGTTGATGACCAGTGCTCCAGTCGTGTGGGGGACATCCTCCTAATTGCCCTGATGGAGGACTTGGAGGCTGCCAATATAGCCTTGGAGCAGCATAGTGAGGAACTCATGGTCATAGTGCTTCGTTGGGCCCATTCTGAGTTTCGGCTGCAAACATGCTAGATAATAGTGTCCGAGGTCTTTAAATCCATCGCTTCAGTCCATGTCCTTCAAGTGGCTCTGCGTCGGGCCAAGAACCACTGATATAGCCTGAACAATGACTCTTTCAGATTCATGATCTCCTTGGAATACTCTACAAGTCTGTCCCTACACCTAGCAAGCCGTAGGCATTATGATACTTAAGCGGGAGAATGCTCTATAGGCTTGCCTGCTTGAGATCTGTAATGAATTTCAACTGAAAAATCAATCTAACAGATGTAACCAGATAAACTAGTCAATTAGTTGCCAACTTATCATAGTTATTAAATTTTGTGTAGGCGATTAGGCTTCCTTTCAGGAGCAAGGTATTATGGCGCGTTGTCGCACGCTTGAAAGGTGTGCACTGTGTACCTTGGATGTCATTTATGTTTAGGTGTACGCCTTGGACATAAAATGATTTCATTTTTGCCTAATATTTTTATGAAAAAACCAAATAAGACTCAAATTCTTTTTCACAAATGGTCTTTTCTTGCGCTGTCTTCTTCCCAGCAAGCAACAACTAGGTTTCCCAAAGCAAAAGTCGTACTTGCTTTGATCATGGATGTTGAGTTTCTTCTCTCCCATTGTCTTTTATTCTTTGCCATGCCACTTCAGGCGATATCCTTTTGGAAACATCTTCTCTCTTGTGGTCTCTTCTACACATCGAAATGATGGCCTATCAAAATGACGGCCACCAACGATAGATCTGTCAAGGAGAGTAACATCAACAGCCTTGGAGAGTCGCATTGCTGTTGAGGATAATTTCAAAATTCACTCAACGGATTCGCCCTCTCCAAGGCTGTGGAAGCTGCAGGTAACGATGGAGTCAATGTCCTAGTTGTTGAATGACACCTGTACACTTTTACGCCATGGCAATATCAAGCTATGCAGCCAAGGATGAAGTCCAGACCTGATCATTGTGTGTTTGCATGTGTGCATAAGTGTTGCTTGGTTTATCCAAATATTTTTTATTTGAGTATGTTTTTATTGTTTTAATGAATTTTTTTTAATGTTATTATCTTTTGATTTGGTTGTGAATATATTGTTTTTAAAAAAATTAAGTCAATTCCCAATTAATAAAAAATCAAAATTGATAGGCAATTTACTATTTTGTATTTGAATTTTAGATTTATTGATGTAAATTTTTTTACTTTTTAAAACTTCTTTATGTATGAATTAAATTCAATAAGTAGTTTTTAATTTCATAATTAAGTAAAATTATCTATTCAGTATGAATTATTATGGTATGTACATCGTTACAAATTTCCATAGCAAAGCTTTAGATGCCTAGGCATTGTTTAGTTGTTAGCTTGGATGATCCAATGCGTTTGTTGCCTTGAGGGTTTAACAACTATGGAACTAATATCAAGGTTTTTAAAAATCACTAATTGATGTTGGTTGGTAAAGTTTTGAATTAGGAATTAGTTAAATTAATCAACATAATTTTTTTAAAAATTATTTAAATAATATGGTTATTAAATTATGATACATATCCCACATCATCTGCTTTAAAGTGGGAACATGATTTCCTATTAATTATCTTTCTTTTTTTGTAATACTTCAAAAAATATTTTTTTAATAATATTTTCTTATTAAGGTTAAACATTAGGGTAACGGTAGAAGTATTGTCTTATGACCTGAAGGTCATGAGTTCGAGTCGCAGAAATAACCTCTTACTATAAAAAAATGTAAGGAAAGACTACATACAATTGCCCCAATTATGGCCCAACCTCTTCTCGGACCCCACACATAGTAGGAGCTTCATGGACCAAGTTCTCCCTTTAATACTATTATCATGTTATGGCCTTCTTCCATTTCATTTAGTACCATGTTTTATAGAAATACATGGACATACTATATACTTTTTATTTCTTCCCATTGCATGGCAAATTGTTTGATCTGCAGCTTGCGTAGTAAGAGGCTGATGGATAAGTTGAAAATTATGGGCAGAAACATTTAAGAGCTTAACAATTAATGCTGTAAATCGCAAGTTCTGAAAAAGCTTGTTCAAAAGTGCTTGCTTATCTCCTGAAGTTTCATTACTTATTATGGTTACTGTTTGATGGTAGTGACTGCTCAAATCTGACAATAGTTATTCTAGATATTTTTTCTTTTATGTGTCTTTTATGTGTCTCTGACATGCATATGATAAATAAGTCCAGATACATATTTGATTAACTGAAATGTCTATGTATAAACAATTTTGCGGTAAATGTCTCAATGACTCAAAATCAGGTATTTAGGTTATTCCAAATGTACAGATTGAAAGAATATGAAAAAATAGGAACATATACCAAAAATTACCAAATTTGATGATCAAAGGTGTTTAATTTACATGGTCAAATTTCAAGTGGTCATACCTTTACTATAAAACAGTTGTAGTTGACTGTGTCAAATTTCAGGCATTTACAGTTTTACCATGAAACACCATATCAGTTAGCCTTGTAAATTGAAGACCCTATTCATTTTCAAACTTGTTGAAATTATGTGGGCAATCGTATTTTCTCATTCTTTCAATACCCTGATTTTGGATCAATTGGCCTTCATTTGGAGGTGCTTATCGTAAATATACCCATATTAAAATTTTTAGATGGATAGAGACTATATAGCACACAAAGATAGTGCATATTCCCTGTAGCTAAACTTGAAATTGAATATAAATTGTAGGAACATTGATTTTTAAGATGCATTCTCATGTTCATGCAGAGGTGTTCATGCTATGTGCATTTGGTGTGACATTTTAATATTACGTTGGAGTCTTGTGTACTGGATATGTTTAACCCAAAAATATTGATTACTCATTGGTTCAATTTGCATTTTTTCGTGAATTATTTCCCTGAATTTTTTGGTGTGACATTTTAATGGCTTGTAACTTATTTCCCTGAATTTCACTGTTCAGATGGAGTTGTGCATTATGCTGTTGGAGTGCTGCAGCCAAGAGAGAACTTACTTACGATATTATGGTCTTCTGGGGCAGCGCTTTTGCATGATCAACAAGGTTCACCAGGAAAATTTTGAGAAATGCTTTGTTCAGCAATACTCGATGATTCACCGTCTTGAAACAAATAAACTACGAAATGTAGCCAAATTCTTTGCTCATCTTCTTGGCACTGATGCACTGCCTTGGCATGTATTGGCATATATACGCTTGACTGAGGAAGACACCACTTCTTCATCCCGCATTTTCATCAAAATTTTGTTCCAGGTAAATGAATGGACCTGCTGATTGTGTTTGGTTCAGTTTTTTTTTTTTCACAAACCTTAATACTATCTTATGTTTTCATGTGATTTTGGCATATTTCTATGCATCTTAATGCCTCACATTGTGGCATCTTGTCCCTGATTTGTGTGTTTTGCTGAGCCCCAAATTAGATTGTGTGATTTTGTTCTTCATCAAACCTTTCTGATTCTTTGGCATTGTAGACGTATTTTGTTCCCTTGCTAAGCAAGTCCTTTGTTTCATGGTTCTGTTGTTAATAAAGCTTTCTGTGTAATTATTCTTGGTCTAACAATCAATTTCAGTTATGATGTATTTTAGATTTTTAGTTTTGTTACTTTTAAAGTTCGTGTCCTAACCGGGTGTTTGGTGGAGATCTCACCCCAGGAGGAGAGGACACATAAATGTTAACCAATTTATTACAGGCACGTCCTCTCCTGAGTTGCCATATAGCCAGTTTTATTAACTGCAGCAACATTAACTGCTGTTATTTTAGGACACTGAAGGTGTCTGATGCCTGATTCTTTGTGCAAGCGTTTAACTTGACATTGTGGTTTTTTTTTTCAATTTTGATGCAGGAATTGTCAGAACAACTTGGCATCCGCCTGCTGAATGAGCGGCTTACTGATCCCACAATGCAGGAGTCCTTCGAAGCAATCTTCCCAAGGGATAATCCTAAGAACACACGTTTTTCAATCAACTTCTTCACATCAATTGGTCTTGGTGGCATTACAGAAAACCTACGAGAGTACCTGAAGAACATGCCAAGACTCATAATGCAACAACAAGAACCAGCATTAGTTTTGAAATTAATTGAAGTCTGAAAAAGTTGTTGCACAATTTCAAACTTGAAATAGATGGCGTAAAGTTAGAAAGATGAGTTTCTTTTCCTTATATGACAGTTAGTTTTGAAAATATCTTAACTTGTTAATAAATTTAAAGTACAGATTTTTTCAAACCAATTTTGAATGAGGATGTATGATTATGATGATTAAAGTATAAGATAATGTATTACAAATTAGTTTGTTCTCTAATTGGTTTAGTGTCTTAGAGTATTATAGGCATTGTGTTGAAATAATTTTAGTGGAGATTTCCTAATGAGTTAGTTCTTTCGCTTGATGGAGGATCTTAACTAAATAATATTTTGTACGAGTGGTTTAGAGAGGAAGAAGAGGATGATTAAAAGGGGATATATGCTTCTTCTTCTTCTTTTGTAGAGGACGAATTGTTTTGGGATGATTTGCAAAGAGGATTAGAAGAAGATGGGTTCTTTTTCCTTGTAGGATGTAAAAGAGGGACTAGAAGGTATGAAACTAGGATAATTATGTTTTGATTTGGGCCTATTGGTTTTGAAAGGGTATCAGAAACAGTTACGAGAAGCATATATTAGAAATCAATAAAAAAAATGGGATGATGATAGTATGAGTATATGAACAAATGAGTAAAATTCATAATGTATTTCATGAAATTTAATTGAAAACGTTTTGAAAGACCAACTCTGTTTAATAAGATTATACTATAGTAAGCATAACTCATCTTGTAATTTTTCTATAATTATTTTAAAATTCACGGTGACTGGGCTTTGTGATGAGGGCATAAAACAATGTGTATTTTAATAAGAGGTGAAAAAAAGAAGATAATTTGTATTTCATTCTTCTGCATGAATCTCAAACCATTTGAAAAGGAGATTTGGATATGTATGGAGCTCATAGGTGACTACTATTATTGTTGGAGTACAATTCGTCATGCAAATTTTTATTTATTTATTTGCAAAGGATTGATGAAGGCGAAAAGGCAAAAGGGATAGGCAGTGTAGAGGAAAGAGTAGAATCCAAAATAAAACAAAATAAAAAACTGTATATGTAGGACCATATATATATTCATCAGTTTCAGTCAACCGATTCCGTTCAAACGGGGCAATGAGCTGATTGATTCCTATTTTGTCATCACCCCTGCGACCAATCTCTTCTCTTCAACATACCACCACCAAAAATGTGTGGCCTAAAATTCATACTACCCTTTACCCCGTAAGAAAAATAATAATATAACTTTTTCATTTTTATTTGTCTTTTAAATAAAAAGAAGTAATACTTGAAATGAAACCAAGTGTCTTTCAGTCTTTGCCTATAAATAAAGAAATAAATTGCCCATATCTAGAGCGCCCATGTCAGATGTTCCCCTTCGTATTACTTGTATTGGGCACATAACAAAAAAAACAATGTCATCCCGAGCCATTAAAACAACACTCTCAATCGGCCAGTACCCCTATTCCTTCCATGAACTCCTCTTCTTACTACTACCACTACCAGTACTACAACCAGCTCTCCTCCTTGTCCCCTTCCTCCTCTTTTCCATCCTTGGGCTTCCATTAGCTGCACCTTCCTCCCCTTCAGATGCAACTGCACCACCAGTAGTCCCACGTGCTGCTGCAACTCAGGAAGCAGCTGCTGCTCTTCTCCGGTGGAGGGCCACCCTGGACACCTATAGCCGGACTGCTCTCTCCTCTTGGGCTCCTGCAACCAACCCCTGCGTCGTCAACTGGACCGGAATTGGCTGCACCTGCACTCACGGTATCGGTATGTACGCCTGCATCGTCACTCATTTAAGCCTCCGCAATTTGGGCTTGCGTGGGACCCTCCAAAACTTCAGCTTCATCTCTTTTCCCGACCTCCTCACGCTTGACCTTACCAATAACCGTCTCTTCGGTACACTCCCCATGGTGTAGGAAAACTGCCGTCACTCAAAGTTCTCGCACTGTCATATAATAATCTCAGTGGGTCCATCCCAAGTTCAATATGTGATTTGGTCAAGTTAACCGGCTTATACCTTGATGACAACCATCTCTCTGGCTCCATTACTACTGAAATAGGAAATCTAACATCACTTAATGATCTCAACTTATTTAATAACAGTCTTACGGGACCAATCCCAACTTCTATAGGTTATTTGGACAAATTAACCATACTCTTTCTGCATTGGAACTATCTCTCTGGCTCCATTCCTCATGAATTAAGAAACCTGACATTACTCAATCAACTTAGATTGTCTTATAACAACTTGGTAGGGTCAATCCCAATTTCAATAGGTTACTTGGGCAGTTTAACCATACTCTACCTTTGTAATAACAAACTATCTGGTTCCATTCCTCACGAATTTAGAAACCTAACATCACTCACTCAACTTGGCTTGTGCAATAATAACCTTGCAGGGTCAATCCCAACTTCTATATGTTACTTGGATAATTTAATCAAGCTCTACCTCTATGATAATACACTCTCTGGCTCCATTCCTCATCAAATAGAAAACCTAACAGCACTCAAGGACCTTGCAATTTCAAACAATAATTTGATGGGATCAATACCAACTTCAATAGGTTACTTGCACAATTTAAACAGGCTTTATCTTGATGGGAACAAGCTTTCCGGCTCCATTCCTCGTAAAATAGAAAACTTAAGATCACTCAATTTACTTGTATTGTCGGAGAACAACTTTACAGGAAAGATTCCACCGGAAATCGGGGAGGCTATTCAACTACGAGTGCTAAACTTCTCCTCAAACCAGTTGAAGGGGGCAATTCCAAAGGAACTGGGGAAATTGAAATTATTGTACAAACTTTTTCTCGACAAAAAGTTTTAGAATCACATTTTAACAAAATTTGAGATGTCACGTATTTTAGAATCACATTTTAGCAAAATTATATATATATAATATTTATATATACCTTCACTTGCCTCTTTTTATTACCTAAAACACATAATGGTGTTCTTCATTTTGTAAATGTGAACAATACTGCACTGCTCAATAATTACTAGTTTTATATTTATGAAATGTTAAAACAGTCAGGCGTTGACTTTGGGTTATAATGGAGCATTCACAATTTTAACTAAAAATCATTAACTAAAAATCATTAAAAATAAAATAGCTACTAGCTATTTATGTTTCTGGCGAGATCTATTCTTTTTTAAAAATAAAATATTATGCATTATCTCTCTCAATCCCTCAATCGACAACAACAATGCACCTTGGTCGATGACCCAACGACGATGCACCTTCATCGACGATGCATCGCCATTTGTGCTGTGCTTGAGATTTGGACTTGTTTAGTATTTAGAATTGTGAATGAATGATGTCGTCTGATCGTTTTTGCATCACACGTAAGAGGGGACAATGGGGGGCAACGACACTATAGGGGAGGAGAGCCGACGGGGGTGACGGCGCTGCAGGGGGAGGGGGTCAATGGATGGTGACGCTGCTGTAGAGGGAGGGGGCCGACAGGAGGTGACGCCGCTGCATGGGGAGGGGAACCGAGTGGGGCAACGGTACTGAAGGGGTGAGGGGTGAGAGGAGCAACGGCAACCTACTGGAAAAAGAAACTAAAATTTATTGTGCACATATGTTATGGGCTCAGGCACTTGATCCGTGGAAAGGGCGCTACGTGGATCAGTTGACCAGCCACGTGGTGATTTTAAAAGATCAGTTAGCGGCCGTGAGATTTGTGTGCGTTTTTGAATAAGTCATGTTATCATAACAATAATTATTTCTTGCTATCTTACCTGCTGTTTTCTTGCGGGTTAGTTAATACTGCTATCTTGATGTAGCCTATATAGGCACCGCACCCGTGTGAATAAAGCATGAAAAATTGGCCCAGCCTTCCCTCACCTGTTATGTTTCTCTTCGCTTCCTTCTTTCCCAAATTTAATCATATCATTTGGTATCATAGCCAAGTTCCATGGACACCCGCAGTAAATCCAACGCAGAGTTTCGTAATGACGTCAATGAGGCCTTGGCGCGACATGAGTCTAATTTTGACCAGCTTCACGCAACGATGCAAGCTGTGTTAACGGAGCTTCAGGCCCAGCGAGCTAGCCGAGGCTCACAGACAGATGTCAATCCATTTGCTCAGGGAGAAACCTCACGAACGTCAACTAATGTGCAATCCGGCGCTAGCCATGGTTCCCACCGGCTCAAGCTGCATTTTCCGAAATTCAATGGTGATGACCCACACGGCTGGATTTACAAGGCCGAGCAATATTTCGATTTCCAGAATGTCGAGCCATCCCAACAGGTTCAGCTGGCCTCCTTCCATTTGGACGGCATCGCCTTGCAGTGGCACCGCTGGATGGCCAAATTTCGTGGCCCACTAACTTGGGCGGAATTTACTAAGGCAATCCTCCTCCGCTTTGGACCGACAGACTACGAGGATCCATCCGAGGCCTTGACCCGCCTCAAGCAAACCACCACCGTGGCGGCGTACCAAGAAGTTTTTGAAAAACTCTCTCATCAAGTTGACAACTTGCCTGAAGGGTTCCTGATCGGTTGCTTCATTGCTGGCCTTAGGGATGACATCCGCCTTGATGTCAAAATCAAGCAACCTAGGACCTTGGCAGATGCCATAGCAGTAGCTCGGCTAGTGGAGGAACGAAATCAAGTGCACAAGAAAGCTAACCAGCCAATTCGGACATCCACCGCTTCTGTTTTTCCAAAGGCACCGGCAAGTTCCCCAGCCGGGGTCCTCGGACCTCCTCCTACTCAGCCTATTAACAAGGCCTCAGCCCGACGGCTCTCCACGCAGGAAGCTCGGGAACGTCGCGAGAAGGGCTTGTGTTATTACTGCGATGAGAAATTCATTCCAGGCCACCGTTGTGAACGACCCCAATTGTTCATGATCGAGGACTTTTCACAGCCCATTGCCGAAGACGTTGTTGAAGGTCCATCGGAGCAGGGATCCCAGGAAGCTGTTCCGGAAATTTCGTTTCATGCTATAGCTGGGGCAGACCATCCACAAACCATACGCATTTATGGTAGGCTGAAAAATAAGGACGTCGTAGTTCTGATCGATGGCGGCAGCACTCATAATTTTATTGACCAGGGTGTGGTGTCCCAGTTCGGGCTGCCCATGAATCGGGACAAGAAATTTCAAGTTATGGTTGCAAATCGGGAGAATATAGACTGTGTCGGGCAATGCCAAGCGCTCAGTCTCACCATTCAAGGATACCGCGTCACGGCAGACTTTTATGTGCTTCCAGTTGCAGCGTGCCAATTGGTGTTAGGGGTTCAATGGCTTGAAACCTTAGGACCCATAGAAACAGATTATAAACAGCTCAGCATGACCTTCAAGGCAGAGGGGGTTGTTCATATTTTCAAAGGGATAAGGCGAACCAGCGTGGCGGCACTAGCTGACAAGGAACTCAATACTTTGAAGGGCCTTGGTTTTTTCTTTCAAATTATGCTCGCCTCCGAGACCAAGCAGCCGCCTAAACATCCACCAGACATGGCTGTCCTTCTAGACAAGTTCTCCCGAATTTTCAGCCAACCCTCGGGATTACCACCCCCACGGTCAATTGACCATAAGATTCCCATTCCACCAAACTGCCCCCAGTTAGCGTAAGACCTTACCGTTACCCCTATTATCAAAAGGCTAAGATTGAGAAGCTGGTACACGAACTCTTACAAACAGGGTTGATTAGACCCAGTAATAGCCCCTTCTCTTCCCCGGTTCTTTTAGTTAAAAAGGCGGATGGCACCTGGCATTTCTGTGTGGATTACCGAGCTTTGAACAATGTTACGGTCAAGGATAAATATCCAATACCTGTGATCGATGAACTTTTGGATGAACTTCACGGAGCTAATTTTTTTTCAAAACTGGATCTAAGGGCTGGCTACCATCAAATTCGGGTAAAGGAGGCGGACATCCCAAAAACAGCCTTCCGCACTCATGAAGGGCATTACGAATTCCTTGTAATGCCATTCGGCCTCACCAACGCTCCTGCAACATTCCAGAGTTTGATGAATGACATATTTCGGCCCCATTTGCGTAAATTTATTTTGGTATTTTTTGACGATATACTTGTTTATTCTAAGTCATGGTCTGATCATCTTTCCCATCTGCAAATCGTTCTGCAAATCCTTTCCGACAATCAATTATTTGCGAAGGACACCAAGTGCAGTTTTGGAGTCACACAAGTAGACTATCTGGGTCATGTAATTTCAGACCAAGGAGTGGCTGTCGACGCCACCAAGATTAACGCTGTCGTCAATTGGCCAACGCCCACAACAGTCAAGGGGGTTCGAGGCTTCCTCGGCCTCGCTGGTTATTACAGGAAATTCATCCGCCACTTTGGTGGAATTGCTGCACCCCTGCACAAACTTTTGACCAAAGGGGATTTCCACTGGACAGCTGCGGCAGAGTCGGCCTTCCAGCAGCTGAAGGGGCGCTCACCACTGCACCAATCCTGAGACTGCCTGATTTTTCCAAACAGTTCGTGATCGAATGTGACGCGTGCGGACTTGGCATCGGGGCTATATTATCCCAAGAAAATCGGCCTGTTGCTTTTTTTAGCGAAGCCTTAAAGGGCACGGCCATGGCTTTATCTACATATGAAAAGGAAATGCTGGCTGTGGTTAAATCTATTCAAAAGTGGCGTCCTTATCTGCTTGGTCGGCCTTTTACAGTTCGCACGGACCACAAAAGTCTGAAGTATCTTTTGGAACAGCGAATCACCACCCCAACTCAAGCTCGTTGGCTGCCAAAAATTCTTGGTTATGATTATGTGATTGAGTATAAGAAAGGGAAGGAAAATCAGGGAGCCGATGCCTTATCTCGTGTGGTGGAATTCCACTTCCTAGCAATATCCGCGCCACATGCAGATTGGTGGCCTACTCTTCAGCAGGAAGTACAGCTGGACCCATTTTACCAAAGATTGCTCTCTAGAAGACCCACAATTTCGGATTCCCACTTCCTCCAACGTGATGGGGTTTGGTTTAAGGGGGAACGGGTCTATCTCAGCCCCACCTCCTCCCTAATTTACAAGATTGTTGAGGATTGTCACTCCTCTTCCGTGGGAGGCCATTTTGGGTTCCATAAAACCTTGTCCCACATCAAGGAGAGCTTCCTCTGGCCACGGATGCAGCAAACAATTAAGGACTTCCTGCTTCGATGTGTCACCTTCCAAAAGAATAAATCTGACTGCATGAAGCCGGCAGGGTTGCTACAGCCCTTGGCTATCCCCCAACGCATCTGGACAGAGGTATCGATGGACTTCATTGATGGATTACCTGCTTTGGTCGGGCACACTGTTATCATGGTTGTAGTAGACCGTTTGTCCAAGTATGCCCATTTTGCGCCCCTTCGACATCCGTACTCTGCTGCTACGGTAGCAAGGGCATTCATCCAAAACGTGGTTCGCCTCCACGGCATCCCGACATCAATCGTCAGTGACCGCGACAAAGTATTTACTAGCTCCTTTTGGCAAACTCTGTTCAAGCTACAAGGAACCCAATTATGTATGAGTTCCAGTTACCATCCCCAATCTGATGGACAGACTGAAGTTGTCAACCGTACTTTTGAGCAGTATCTGCGTTGCTTTGCCGGATCCCAGCCCCGAAGATGGCTTGAGTGGTTACCGTGGGCAGAATATAGTTATAACACCTCTTTCCACTCTGCTACGCAAATGTCCCCCTATGAAGCTGTTTATGGTGTTCCGCCCCCCAATTTGCTCTCCTACGTGCCAGGAACTACAAGTGTTCAGGCGGTGGATGAACACCTTCGTGACCGTGATACTCTTTTACGTACGCTGCGACATAACCTCCACCTCGCGCGGAATCGAATGAAGTGCCAGGCAGACCAACACCGGCGAGAGGTCTCCTTTGACGTTGGCGACCATGTGTATCTTAAGCTGCAACCTTATCGGCAAGTCTCCATCTCTCCCCGTGGTGCACCTAAACTAGGTCCGCGTTTCCATGGACCATTCCGCGTCCTGGCGAAAGTCGGTGCTGTAGCCTATAAATTGGCGCTCAGATCCATGATGTGTTTCACGTTAGTCTCCTGCGCAAGCATTTGGGACACCTTCCGCCCGAGGCCTTCCATCCCCCCAGTTTGCCTGCTCTCGAAGATCCCTCGGCCGTCCCTTCCCATCCGGAGGCAGTCATCAATCGCCGTACGGTTCAACGTGGGAGCTACCGACCCAGGTCCGAAGTCTTGGTCAAATGGAAGGGTGCCCCCGTAGAAGATGCCACGTGGGAGAATGAGCGGCGTTTCTTGAAGGCCCACCCTTCTTTTTCCCTTGTGGACAAGGAAATTGGAGTGGGGGGAATGTTATGGGCTCAGGCACTTGATCCGTGGAAAGGGCGCTACGTGGATCAGTTGACCAGCCACGTGGTGATTTTAAAAGATCAGTTAGCGGCCGGGAGATTTGTGTGCGTTTTTGCTATCATAACAATAATTATTTCTTGCTATCTTACCTGCTGTTTTCTTGCGGGTTAGTTAATACTGCTATCTTGATGTAGCCTATATAGGCACCGCACCCGTGTGAATAAAGCATGAAAAATTGGCCCAGCCTTCCCTCACCTGTTATGTTTCTCTTCGCTTCCTTCTTTCCCAAATTTAATCATATCAACATACCGCTTGCTTCCAAATATCCACCTGTGTAGCTGTCGGCGAAGATATATATAGTTACTGAAATTCCTTTATATAGGGGGGGATTGCGGGAAAACGAGCGCAAAGGAACCAACACAGATGCCTTTGTGTTGAATACTTTCTTATCCCCTCTGACTCTGCTATCTTCTCATGGTTCTTCATGAACTCA
Organism: Taxillus chinensis; assembly: GCA_023512835.1. NCBI lineage: Eukaryota > Viridiplantae > Streptophyta > Magnoliopsida > Santalales > Loranthaceae > Taxillus > Taxillus chinensis. The sequence goes on from CM042086.1 coordinate 9,861,406, forward strand.
TCTCTTACAACCACCAACCCCACCCAAGCATGCCCGGGGGGCCACTAGCCCAAAATTTCATATAGTTCATTATCTTGACTCTATTGTTATTCAGTTATAATTTTGCATTTATTTTTATTTACATTTTTTTACAAATCATTTGAGACTGTCCCTCTTTCAATGTGCGCTTTCAGTTTCGTCGCCAGCAGCCTCATTGACCCATCAAAGATGACTGTTCAATCTCAAAGGGTTGTGTCTGCTTTGCTTATGAACGAGGGACAGAGTTGAAATGTAATAAAAAAGAATATGAACCGTTGATCATATAAGAAAAGATTTAATGGCTGAGTATCAAGCTGTGTTCTTTAATTATATATATATATATATATATATATATATATAAGAGAGAGAGAGAGAGAGAGAGAGAGAGAGAGAGAGAGAGAGAGAGAGAGAGAGAGAGAGAGAGTACTACCGTTTCATTGCATGCATGCACCCGGCCACCCACAAAAATGTCTCCTCTCTGATTCTGCAAACCGTACACGGCTGAAATCATGCAAATACAATTGACCAACTATCATCAATGATTATTACTTCCATGCCACTGCTTTTATTTTTTTCGTTTTCGTCTTTTTCATGTCATTCACTCATTCTTTAGTTTTTGAAGATGGTTTTAGGTTTTAGCCTTACGAAGATTAATGATTTTGATTTTAGTTTTTGTTTTAATGTTGCGGTGGTTATTGGACATTGAACATGTAATGAAAGTTTCTGGTTTTTTTTATGCAACCCGTTTATTTTGATGTAATGTTTTTGAGATTCTTATAAATTAATTCTATGAGATATTGTAACGTTTGTGTTTGTAGGTGCCATGGTCGCTATATTTTCCCTTTTATTTTAGTGGTGAATGGTGACGGGGAGCCTCCACAAAGATTTTTAGTGTACGATTCAGGACTTCAGTGGAATCGCGACAAATTAAGGTCCATCAAGTAGGATAACCCTAGCATTAGACTAGCCCCATAAATTTCAATTATATTAACATCTGGCGTGAGTAATAAAAACTAAATACTTTTTAAAAAACGTGGGTATAATTCCACTAGAGGATTCATGTAATAATATCATATCGAATATATATATATATATATATATATATATATATATATATATATATATATATGGATATAACTTACCTCCAACCTGGGTTGGAGGAAGTTCGACACATGGCATTAATTAATTGTGCCATGTACGTATTCGTATACCCCGTAACAAATGATAACTCTGTCAGCGTTTCCTCTCCGTTAACGTAGAAATCCCACCCGTTTGTCTCGAAACTCTCCCTCTTAGCCGTCCGCTGCGCTGCTCCAAACCCAGGCGCTCCCTCTCGACTCTCTTTCTCTGCCGCCGCTCCCTTGGAGGTTTGGAAATTTTCGGTCACCTCCAAGGCCCTAGCACTGCGGATGCTTTGTCGCCCCTCCCTCTTGGTCCTTGCCTTCCCCGATGCCATGGCCTTCTCCTCCGCCCTCACACGCTTCGGATGCTCTGTCGCTGCCGAAGGAGCAGATCGGCAATTATGGGAAGCAGCGCGACACCACCGGCTTCGAAGAGGGGACTTCCCCTTGGTCCTTGCCTTCCCCGATGCCCTCACCGCTTGTGAGTCCAAAACAACTAGCAGTTGTTCGTAAACGCCGCCTTGGTGAGGGTGTGGAGCAGGTGTTCGTAGACGCCGCCCACGGGATCGGCTACATCGAGGTCGACATGGAGGAAGTCGCCTACCACGTTGCCTGATTTGCACCACCTTGTGGTGTCCCATGAGTATGGAAATGGGTTCGGCATAGAGAGTGCTTGGATTGGGACCAGGGATTACGGTGCCCAGTTGGTGGTTCCTTCAGTTTTGGAGTTTGTCAGCAGGTTTGAAGGTGGGATTGAGGGGATTAAGAAGAGGAACCATGACGCTGTTGTTGGGTTGGGGGAGATGCTGGCAAAGGCGTGGGGGACTCACCTTGGGTCTCCGCCCTGAGATGTGTGCCAGTATGATCATGGTTGGTTTGCCTGCTTGCTTGGGGATTCATAGGGATTCGGATACACTGAAGTTGAGGGCGCATTTGAGAGATACATTTGGTGTGGAAGTGCCCATATATTATCGGGCACCCATGGATGGGGAGGTTGCGCCAGTGACTGGGTATGCTCGAATTTCCCATCAAATTTACAATACAATTGATGACTATTACAAGTTCAGGGATGCAGTTAACCTGCTTGTTCTTGATGGTTTCACCTACACTCTTCTCGAATGGTATAAAAGTGTGTTTTCCATCCTTGGTCCTTACATACAACTGGTATCTCATTTATGATTCTTTATGGGTTTTCTTTTCATCAATGACTGCATATGGTACTGGCTTACCGTTGCCTTGGAACCATGGTACTGGCGTACTGCAGTAGATTTTGAACTAAAATGTAGAGCTAACAGAAGTTTCTTCCTTTTATTATTAGTAGCCCATAAAAGTAATATTAAGCAGCCTGTTTTTGGGTTTTGTATAGAGAAAATATTAAATGTCGTGGAGCACCACATGAGATGTTTTGACATTTTAGACTTGGTGAACCAAGGTTGATAGGAGACGACGTGGTGTTCTGGGGCACCTAATATTTTCTCTATGGGTGATCTATATTGTAATTGTTTCTTCTCATTTAATCTGCTTTCGAGGGAAGCAGCGCGACACCACTGCCTTTGGGGACGAGTCGTCGAAGCTCGTATCCCTCAGTAATCTTTTTTTCCTAAGCTTCAATGACCTAGAATGAAATTTATATTGTGGTGAAGTTGGGATTTATATAATTAAATTGGGGATATGGGGCGATTAGACGGTTGTTTGATTTTTTTTGTGGTTTGGTTGTTAATTCTCTTGTGTTTTTTATTGGTTGGTTGTGTTAATTCTCTTGCGTTTTTGGGTATTGAAATGGGGGCTGGCATGCTGGCGCGTTGTATGAATTGTTTGAGACAGATGAGCCCTCTCTATGAGATGGTGAAAGAAGAGATAGACATTAATTAAGAGCATTCAGTGGTCACAACATGATAGTATGGTGTCCACGTTGTCTATGTTATGCTTAATTCAAATATGTCATGTGAGACACTGATATAATAGTAGGCTATATGGGACGTTGCTACATGTGCAAGAAAAATATTTATTTTGTATTGCCATGTCAATGCATACTTTGCAATTGCTTCAAACCGTTGTGGCTTTTGCTTTGTATTGTAGGTAATTATGTTTATTTCAGACCTTTATATTTTATTCACTTATTTATTTTCGCACTCAATATAATAAAAATTATCTGTCCGTTTAATTGACAAAGTAGTTTGTAATGTTTAGGCACTCAATGAGTTTACGGAAAGGAGGTGCTATTTTGGAATGAAGAGAAGTAGCGGGAACTGGAAGGAATAAAGACTATATGCTTACATTTTTAGTCACGATTGCAAACATTTTCTTTTATTCATTGTAATTCTTCTTGGTTGAATCAATGTAAAAAGGATCATGAATGGAATATTACTTATTTGGTTGAATGGGATGTTTGTTAAAATTTGTGATTATATTAAAAATAAAAGGGTTCGTTTCTATTTTCCGTGGTGCTTATCTTGTGCATCAGTGGTGCTCATCTTGTTATATGATAAATTTTCAGCCACAAAAGAAGCCATGTCACCATGACTAAAATGAGGCTCTTAACTATGCTATATGCATCCCATGTACGCCCAATATATAACATATCGCGGTCAAATACTTCCTAAATAATGAGTATATGATAGATCATAGCGCTGCATTAACTTTTTTCAGATGGATTGAATTGATAAAACAATCTGATATTGCATCTCCATATTAAAGACAAAACACAGATTAAATGTTTGTCATCAACATCAAGTAACAGTCATTTTCCAGAAGCAATGTTCATCACAGCATTTTCTAGTAATTTCAAATTTTGAAATAGCAGAAATAAAACATAGTGCCAAATATAGAATATGGGCTGTGTTTTGTTTTTTTTTTTTGATAAGTAAATACAGCTTTGTGATTTATAGAAGAATTTGCAATTAATTCTAATTTTTCAAGCTAGAACTATAGATCTCAGTTTAGCTTAGCTGCCAAAAGTTTTAAAAATGATTTGACTACTTTCAATGAAAATTAGAAGCTGAAAAGTTCAAGCCATTTGACAGTAACGAAACAAAAAAAATATTAACCTATTCCTAAATATTTGTAATAACCCCTGAGATAAATCAAATTTGAACAAAGAGATATGCATGACAACCATGCAAACACAATCTATTAATCAAGTTTGCCACCAAAATGTTAAACAATGGTCCACTCTGGTGCAACATCTGACATTGATTCTCAGAAGAGAACATCATAGTAGATGTTTATGAACATGTACAAAAGTTCCAATAAAGAAAAGTCATCAATAATCTTGCAAATCGTACATTTAAGCAAAAAATAAAAGAGACAAATGCCAAGTGACTATTTATCTTCTGAAGCAAACAAAGAAAATGTGCTGGCTTTTCCCATATTGTAAGTTACTGGGCAGGTCCTTTCCCTCTTTCATCACGTCTAATCGCCCCATATCCCCAATTTAATTATATAAATCCCAACTTCACCACAATATAAATTTCATTCTAGGTCATTGAAGCTTAGGAAAAAAAGATTACTGAGGGATACGAGCTTCGACGACTCGTCCCCAAAGGCAGTGGTGTCGCGCTGCTTCCCTCGAAAGCAGATTAAATGAGAAGAAACAATTACAATATAGATCACCCATAGAGAAAATATTAGGTGCCCCAGAACACCACGTCGTCTCCTATCAACCTTGGTTCACCAAGTCTAAAATGTCAAAACATCTCATGTGGTGCTCCACGACATTTAATATTTTCTCTATACAAAACCCAAAAACAGGCTGCTTAATATTACTTTTATGGGCTACTAATAATAAAAGGAAGAAACTTCTGTTAGCTCTACATTTTAGTTCAAAGTCTACTGCAGTATGCCAGTACCATGGTTCGAAGGCAACGGCAAGCCAGTACCATATGCAGTCATTGATGAAAAGAAAAACCCATAAACAATCATAAATGAGATACCAGTTGTATGTAAGGACCAAGGATGGAAAACACACTTTTATACCATTCGAGAAGAGTGTAGGTGAAACCATCAAGAACAAGCAGGTTAACTGCATCCCTGAACTTGTAATAGTCATCAATTGTATTGTAAATTTGATGGGAAATTCGAGCATACCCAGTCACTGGCGCAACCTCCCCATCCATGGGTGCCCGATAATATATGGGCACTTCCACACCAAATGTATCTCTCAAATGCGCCCTCAACTTCAGTGTATCCGAATCGCTATGAATCCCCAAGCAAGCAGGCAAACCAACCATGATCATACTGGCACACATCTCAGGCGGAGACCCAAGGTGAGTCCCCCACGCCTTTGCCAGCATCTCCCCCAACCCAACAACAGCGTCATGGTTCCTCTTCTTAATCCCCTCAATCCCACCTTCAAACCTGCTGACAAACTCCAAAACTGAAGGAACCACCAGCTGGGCACTGTAATCCCTGGTCCTAATCCAAGCACTCTCTATGCCGAACCCATTTCCATACTCATGGGACACCACAAGGTGGTGCAAATCAGGCAACGTGGTAGGCGACTTCCTCCATGTCGACCTCGATGTAGCCGATCCCGTGGGCGGCGTCTACGAACACCTGCTCCACACCCTCACCAAGGCGGCGTTTACGAACAACTGCTAGTTGTTTTGGACTCACAAGCGGTGAGGGCATCGGGGAAGGCAAGGACCAAGGGGAAGTCCCCTCTTCGAAGCCGGTGGTGTCGCGCTGCTTCCCATAATTGCCGATCTGCTCCTTCGGCAGCGACAGAGCATCCGAAGCGTGTGAGGGCGGAGGAGAAGGCCATGGCATCGGGGAAGGCAAGGACCAAGAGGGAGGGGCGACAAAGCATCCGCAGTGCTAGGGCCTTGGAGGTGACCGAAAATTTCCAAACCTCCAAGGGGAGCGGCGGCAGAGAAAGAGAGTCGTAGAGGGAGCGCCTGGGTTTGGAGCAGCGCAGCGGACAGCTAAGAGGGAGAGTTTCGAGACAAACGGGTGGGATTTCTACGTTAACGGAGAGGAACGCTGACAGAGTTATCATTTGTTACGGGGTATACGAATACGTACATGGCACAATTAATTAATGCCATGTGTCAGGTTGAAGGAACTTCCTCCAACCCGGGTTGGAGGTAAGTTATATCCTATATATATATATAGTTTATATAACTTTAGTATGATTAATGGTTTAAATTAAAATTTTATTTAAATGTATTCTAGAATTCATATTAAAGTTTTACTACGAATTTAGTCTAATAATCTTATATATCTACATGAAATATCATGATAACTTACGGAATGGAATGAAGCAATAATTTTATAATTTAAAATTAATTCCGTGAGGAATACTAATTTGTACAATAAAATAGTACGGTATATTAAACACGTTGCTATATTAAATGAAAAAACTTTTAGTTTTATTTCATGTATTATTCTAATATTAATGTAAACAAAACATATTATTAATTTTAAACGATAAAACTATTAGTACTAAATATTATTAATATTATATTATTAAACTCTTAATAATAATATTCATTTGTCTCATCATGAACCCAAATACAACTATACGTACTCATTAAGGACACATGTGTCTTAAGCACGTGCTTGATTTACTCTTTTTTCTATAATTTTATAGATAATTTATATAATGTCAAACAAATTATTAATTGAATTTTGACTAATAAAAATAAATATGAGAATACATTGATAAATATGAGAATATATCGAGAGATCTATGCCAGTAACATCACAACAGAATGTCATAAGCAGCAATGGATGAATAAGACGTGACTAAGAGAGCCAAAAGCATATACTTAAATCTAGAGTTGCCTAAGTAGTTTTGGGGGCAGAGACGGTCAACATGGCAACATATATAATCAAAGTGGACTATTAAGACTTCTAGAATTCAAAATATCGAAAGAAGTTTGGATGAAAAAGATGTTAGACTTTCATATTTTAAAGCATTTTCTTAAAATGAAAAGTCCCAATAACGGTTCATCATATCATAACTAAGAAAATCTACTTTTTAGGAATTTTTATGAGAAGTCTAACCCCAGTGTGCGAATAGTCACCTCAAACCAAAAACTAAATTTTTCGGGATTTATTATTAATTCTCATTTTTCACATTTTGAAGGAGAAGGAATTTGATTTTTTTAATATTTGTCTTTGAATCCAAGTGGGGAGTAATTTTTTATTTACATTGTAACTTAAGTTTAATACTTTAATGTGGAGAGGCATAAAAGTTTACAATGTAAATATTCTACCCAACATTAACAATTGCACGAATCGCAATGCCCAACTGGTTGTGGCACCTGTGGCCGCTCTGCTCAAGGCTCGCTCGACACTCATAGTCCGCTCGTGGCTTTGCTCATGGCTAGCTCGACCCTTAAGCCTCAAGTAGCTCTCCCAACGTGATCCAACGATTACATTCATCCTGGTTTCGTTTTGAAACCCGGTTATACCGATGAACTTCTCATTTCTAAGCATCAATTCATCCCTAAAATAGTTTCTAGCTAACTCATCCTAGCCATATTAGGCTACGAAAACAACCTCAATTCGAAGGTTACTCCTTAAAATCAGGCTTCTTCTAAAGTCTAGGGTTCATCCCCGAATTCATGATTTCACCCAAATCATGCATGCTAATCACACTAAGATTCATATATAGAGAGAGAAAATCACTTACCTAGATGTGTTTATCACGAATCGAATAGCCACAAATCGCCAAACCATAGCTCCAAACTCTAAGCTCCTCAAGCTTCAAGCTCTTATCCATGCACAGCTCTCACGCATAGCCCGAACGAATGCAACTGCGTTCTCTCTCTCTTGCCTCCGGCTATTTATATTTCTAGATATTCCCTAATTAATAAACACTCAAAAATCATAAATAACCTTCCGGGTCACAAACTCTAAATCGAGCTCAACCATAATCAAAACGCTCAAAATGACGAAGGCACATCACTATCCAGGATGTTTTCCAACTCAATTGATCGCTCAAACGCTAAGTTCAACCAATAAACTGAAAAGTCAATAATCGCGTCACTCGAGGCCCCAAACCGGAATCGGACTCAAGTCCTATCGAAATGCTCACATCGTGACCACAATACCATCAAAATGTTTTCAATATCAAAGAAAGGATATCTCTCAATTCTACCCAAATACGGGTCTTTACAACCTAAGACGCAATGTTGACTATTGGTACTTTAAGAAAGTTAATTCTAGTTTCATTATTTTTCTACTTTATATTAATGACATGTTAATAGCATAAACAAATATAGATGAGATCAACAAGTTAAAAAGATAACTATCCAGAAAATTTGAAATGAACGACTTGGGTGCCACAAAATAGATACTTGAAATGAGAATTAACAAAGATAGACAGAAAGATATTTTACAATTAAAGTTTTACACTATTTTGTTTTATTGTATTTTAAAAATTTATATGTGTGTGTGTGTTTTGAATATTATATAATGTTAATAGTAAATTTATTGTCTATATAAGTTTATTATCTATAAAATTATTATTGATAAATTTATTATCTATAATACTATATCCTCATGTGATAGCTACTATTAACAATTAGCTTCACCTTGGGTGGGCAACGGATACCCGCCCCATTACCCCGCCCGTTATCCCTCCCCCCCTATACGGGGCGGGTTACCCTGCCTAGGCAAGAGCAAGAGTGTGGTTTTTAAACTTAACACCGCCCCCGGCGGGGACGGAAACGGTAATAGGTAGCGGGATATCCCGTCTCGCTTTAATTTTAATAATATTTATTTATAGTTTTATAATATTTTAAATATTATTATTTATGATTTTTGATATTTTTGAATGATATTTATTATTGTAAAATTAAATCATTTTTAATAATTTTTGGTTAAAATTGATGTAAAAATTTAATTAAAGCCAAAATTATTGATATGGACAGATCCAATAAAAAGCGATAACAAGATGCGGACAAATCGAACCTCATTCGCAGACACATTAAAGAACGGTATATCGTGTCACGCCTATATATGGAACGTGTTACAATCTTAAAATTTAATTTACTGCTTAAGCGAGAACAGGAGGCGGTAATAGGTTGATTCCGCCCCCGATAGGACCCGAATTACTCCTATCAATTGCTTCGTGGAGCCTTTAAAAGGTAAGATTGTCTTAAGAGAGAAATCAATAAAAGCTGGTAGCGGGGTACGGGCGGATGAAGCCTCCCCTCGCTTACCCCGCCTTAGTACGGGGTACCCCGCCCCGCCTACACATAGGGCGAGATATGGTTTTAAAATTTTATTATCCGCGTAGGCGGGGGCAGAATACGGTAATAGATAGACCCCGCCTCCGCTATGGCGAGTAGCATCCCTAGCTTCACCTACGCTCGAGAGTACTCATTTACAGCTAGGTGGGCTTCATAATATAATACATAAAATTTTGAAAAACAAATTAAAGAATATTTTTCATAAAATATTATAACCGAATTCAAAATTAAATTACTAAGACATAAATTTTAATAATAAAAAAATTTCTATTTTAATTTTATAATATTACTGATTGATCTAATTTTATGATTTCTATTTAATAAGACACACTGGTTGTCTTTTACGCATCATGCATGTGCCAAAGTTTTTTCTTTTTACTTTTGTAAGGACAAAACAAACATTAAAGAAGATTCAAACAGAAAAAACTTTAAAAAAATTTTGAACAAAATTATTTGAGGTACTCGTGTTATTAAAAATTTGCACTTTTAGAAGAAATGGAATATTTTCTTAAATAATAATATAAATATAGATCTTTTTCAATTTTTATTTGACAATAATGTATTGTAAATTAATCGGAGAAATTCGTATCTTTTTCTATTGTTATAGTTTGATATAATACATTCACCCAATATATGCAAATTCATAATTTGACGGGACATGGTCACTCAATAAGATTTGAATTAATAACCTTATATAAGTAACAAAAGTCTTTAACTTGTGAAGTTAAAGTCAGTTTTGTGTGTGTGTGTGTGTGTATATATATATATAGTGTGTGTGTGTGTGTGTGTGTGAACTGATAAATATAAAAGAAAAACATCCCTGTTAAAGAAAGTAGATTTTTTTCTGATCATTACATCACATTTAAAATAATCTAAAAGTTCTAATTAAATATATATAATTAAAAAAAATACTCTTATAAATCAAATACCTAATTTTCCCACATCCACAACAGAATTTATGGTTGTTGTTATTTGCGCTGGAACTCCTACAGTCACCCCTCAAGATCCTAGTTTTGAAAAGAATCAACCAACCAATTTATAGTTTCTCCCCGTATTCAATAAAAGTTATGAGGAAAGAATTTGCTCTATTTAAATGAGATCCAATGGTTAGTCAAGAATCTATTCTCTTTGAGAGGACGCTCTTATTTTTTATTTATCAACCTTGTATATACATACTGAAAATTTTATATGAAAACTCATAAATAATTTTATAATTTAAATTTAAATTTATAATTTATAATTTATAATTAAAATTTCTACATTAAAGTTTCAATTAACATTTATAATTAAATTAAAAATTATAAATTATAAATTTAATTTAATTATACATTAAAATTTTAATTAAATAATTAAATATTAAATTTATGAAATTTTAATTATAAATATTAATTACACTTTTAATTCTAAAACTAATTATAAATTTATAATTAATTTATAAATTTAATTATAAAATTATTTGTTAGTCCTTATGTAAGTTTTGTTTTAAACTTTTTTATTAATAATACATGACACATCTATATATAATTGATTTTAATTTATAAATATTTATAATTTAGTGATTAAAGATTTTCATTATTTTTATAAGGTCATTAGTTTGAATCTTATCTTTCACATTTGATTTTTTTTTCAAATAACTTCTCATCATGTCTCCTACCAACTGAACGTCACATAAATCCTAAAAAGAGATTTCAGATGGTGGGATAGGAATATTTTCGTCAAATTATAAATACATACGTGTTTTAATCATGTGAGTATCATCCTTTTTAGCACTTCTCATAAACAATTGGATTATAAAATAATTAGATAATTCTTACCCCATAATTGAATAGAGTCGTGGCCTCATATGTGGGACATGATTCCTTATCCATCTATGGACTTTATTTATTTATTTTCAAGAGAAACAATCATTAATTAACCTCTTCTTCGGTCCCGTTTATTTTATTTAGGAAACTTTGCAAAACCCGCAATGGGCTTGAATGTGATATATAGACTTTTGTGCGCACTTGATAATGGTTTCACATGAGGTAGGGAAGGCCGAAGTAGTTCCCACCTGAAATTGGAAGGTTCAATAGATCCAAATCTAATAGATTTTAAAAGTGTTTTTTTTCATTTTTTATATAATGTTCCTTTGTGTTTAGAGCAAATCTACTCAACAATATTGGGCCAATCTTTTCTTTTGGATTTTGCTGCTGTTGAACAAATAATGATGCTCTTTGTTTATTAGTGATTAGCAATGCTGTACGGGAGGCACCAAGAAATCTGGCAATTATTCCTTCAGGAAGAACTTGTGTACACCAAATAACCTCTAACTGTCAAGATCTGTTTTTATTTTTGTCTGAAAAAAATTAGTCAGTTACTTTCAAGAATGGGTGGTCTATGATAATAAATCATTTAATGAAATTATTAGTTCAAATATTAATGTATTAATCGTTAAAAAAATATTTATTTGAATCATTTAGTTTTAAATCAATATATTAATAAATTTAAAATTAAATTTGAATTAAATTAATATGACTAGTATCCATAAATTATTATATGTATGATATGAATCATGCATGGTGAAAGTGAGTTTTGAGTCTTTTGATATTTGATAGTATGTATTTCATGTTTAAATTAAAAGTAATAAATCATGTAAATGATATTATTAATTTAAATATTAATATATTTTTAATCAAATAATTTTTTATTAGACATGTAATCCTAAATCAATATATTAATGAATTCAAAATTAATTTTGAATCTAATTTATTTGTATTTTATATTAAAATAGTAATGATACACTTATTTTTTTATAATATAAATATACATACTTTGTAATTACTTTTATTTTAAAAATAAATCATGCACACTTTATTAATATTACTATTATCATTATCATTAATAATAATTATTACTATTATTATTATTATTATTATTATTATTATTTATATGTTATATAATAAGTATATATATTATTTATATAAGCATATAAAACAAAACAGACTTAGCATGATAGTTAAATAGCTACCTTGAAAAGAGAGAGATTCTGAGTTTAAACCATACTGGTAATGCTAGGTTGGAGCGGGCTGGGCCTTGAGTAGAGCTAAAGTAGGGATGGGGCATGGGGTGAAAAATTTCATACTCATCGGGGCACAAGACGGAAATGAGGCTTGTTTCCCCTACCAGGGATGAAGATGGGGCAACCAAAAACCTACCCCGCCCCGCCCCGCCCCATTGTCATCTTTAGGTCCAAGGAACATGAAAACAAAATTTTGAGAGGTAGATTGTACATGAATATGAAAACCTAAGATAGGAAAATGAGGCATATACGTTGGACAAATAAAACTCTTTGCTTTGGATCCTTTAAATCTCTAAGTCATGAAAGGAGACTTAAATTTTGCATTAAGAATGAACAGATTGGGAAAGTCATGTGGTTCATACCAGATAATATGTACTTGAAAAACAACAATATAGAATGGGTGTTTAAAATCTAAGGAGGCCATGTGTCACATTCCGAGTAGTGTGGTGTTGATGGGCATCTCTCAAGTGAGGCGACTCAAAATGATGTGCATACTACTTGAGGAGGAGCTTAAGGTGAAAAGCGTAACTAGTGCGGATGGAAAGGCTCCGAGATAGTTCGTGTGAGGGATTGATAGAAGTCCATTCAGAGTTCAGACGTGTTGACCCGGTTAAATGGGAGGAACACGCCAATAGTCGTAAACTTAACGATAAAGAGGAAATTTGGTCATTCCTACACAAACTAATCAAAAACTAAAATCGATCTCTAATAAACTCAAAGTAAGGCGAAGCCGGTCTATGTGTGCCCTGAACAGTTAGGCTTACTTTGAGCATCTATCATGGTGATCAAGTATCGCACGGCTGAAAACCCTAACCCCATGATACATGGCTCCAAATGGATGATTCCATCCCCAATAAATATTAGATAGTTTGGGTTATATAACAATATATAGTACTATATATGTTTAATAACATGTATTAATTACAGTATAATATTTGTGAGACAAACACACCACTACCGTATGTATAAACTCTCCAAACAATTAGTATAAAATAAGTGGTCTGGAAGGCTTTATGGTGTAGCCTAGTAGAAATAGCATTGTACTATGTCATAAGCACCTTATACTTGGTTGTCCATTATAGGAGTTACATTTGTTTCATGAAAATGACACCATTTTTTGGGTGAATTTTTTTCCCAAAACAAACTGGCATCCAAATTGTTTTAGGGCTAAATATATAGCAATTAACCTTAGATTATTACTTGAGATCCATAGGTTATTCCATGGCATTTAATTTATAAAAAAAATGTGTCCATCCTTCAAAATCCAAGAATAAATCTTACGAGGTACAAAATTTGAGTAAACAAAAACATACTAGAACATGATGTAATTGTGCCAAACAAAGTTAAAATGAAGTTGTTTAGTAATGTTGATTGTTTTTATCGTATGATGAAAACATTACCAAGCCAAAACAAAAAAAATAAAAATAAAAATCACTTCCATTAAGCTTGATTCTAGATACCAACAAAGCTTCGTATTTATTATATGCAAACATGTCAAAACCAAGACAAACATGTGAAAATGGTTGGTATAACAAGCTAAATTATACTTGTTTAACACCTGGTAGGAGGAAACTAAAAAACAAAATTACAACACTTACCACAAAACTTTTAATTATATTAAGTGAGGAAGTACACATACAATATCTAGGCTTCACCACATCTTTTAATGGCTTCCAACCTCACATGCTTCCTAATCAGTGTAATAATTACCTTCTTTATTTGTCCAAGAGCCTAGGAATCTTGAGGAAATTTTCTATTATTATCTTAAGAATATTTTCAACTATCACTCTTTGAAATATTCACAAACAAAGTGTGTTATCACCTAGTTTTATCCAAGCTCTGCTAAATCTTTTTGAAATAATGTGATCATTGAGTCTGTCTTTGAGACAAGCTCTAACATAAACTTAAAATGTGAGGAAAATAATTATTTTAGTTTTGAAGTTAATACCAATTGAAAAAGAATGTGATTAGTCACTTAATATCTAAGATAGCTAAAAAAATGTCTACGTTTATTTGTACAATTACGCATAAAAAAAGATTAGCAACTATACAACACCAATAATTAGTTTTATACTTAGTTTTAGTTTTAAAATAAAAAAATATAAAATCCAATGGCTAGAAAACTCTTAGAAAAGGCTAGAAAATAAAGATCATTTTAATTTTAGTTTTTTTAAACGGAATTACCCAAGAGCTTCCAAAAAACACAAAAAATAGGTCATCCTAAGCTCCTAAGACAAAGCTTGGATAACCATAATTAGATTTTTTAAGTAATTAAATTGAATAAAATAAATAAAATAAGTTTGTTAGTTTTTAAATTCAAATAAAATAAAATGTTTCAAATTATAAAACCTAAAATTGAAAAAAAAAAAAAAAGGTCACAAAAAAATTAAGATTTCATTTGATATTTTTTTAATGGCTTTATTAGTTTAAACCTAATAATATATTTATTTTAATGTCACAATAGAGCATTATTATATTTTTTATTTTTAAAATATTTTAAGTTTTATCATGCATTCTAAACTATTTATTTTGCTTGTTTATTTGTTTTAACGTGACTGCTTAATTTTTATAATTTTTTAAAAATATATATATATTATCTAATATCACGACTTTAATTTAGGACAAGGATAAAGAGAGAAGAACATGCAATGAGACTAACTTTTTTTTAGTACTTTCTCTCGCATCATTTATGACCATTATTATTACATATAGTAAATATATTATTTAATATTATCATATATATTATCATGAATAGTGCGTGTGCGTGTGCGTGTCATTAATTATTACTTTTTTTTAGGGAGAAACAGACAATGCATGAAATTCATAAAAATGAGGAAATTAATGTATAAATCAAATATCCAACCGAACAAAATAAGATCTATCGGTGATCATCATTAGTCAACTAACTGTTGTCATCAACAACTTGGACACTTCAGCCCTATAGGAAGCACCTACACCAGCGAGATCGGAACGAGTTGGGTAAACGAATTAGAATAAATGCAGACTACGAATTGGATTGAACTTGTACCATTGCACATAAATCCCATGCCTTTTGTCAATACAAATAGTAGATTTTTTGGCTCTCAAATGCATCTAGTTGAGTGGTAAAAAATGTGAAGAAATACAGTCTCTCTAAGAGCTAACAATGCTGCAATTTAGAAAGAATTCATATCTTTAATGTTCTAGTAGTCATAGGAAATCCTTATATTTTTAAATTAATTCATCAGCCAATGAAAGAAGCAGATGAGCTTCAATATGTTACTAGAGACCAAATATGTGTCTCAGCACTCTGCAGAATAAATGCATCAAGTTGAGTGGAAAAATAAATGTGAAGAAATACACCCTCTCGAAGAGATAACAATGCTACAATTTAGAAAGAATTTATATCAGACCAACTTCTTATTGTTCCAGTAGTCATAGGAAATCCTTATATTTTTAAATTAATTCATCAGCCAATGCAAGAAGCAGATGGGCTTCAATATGGTACTAGACTAGAGACCAATATATGTGTCTGCAGAATAAAGGCATGACAACAAACATGTGTTTCACAGTTTCACTATAAGAAAAGAGCGGCTGATTTAACTTTTACACCATGCAACACAAGCTTTATTAAATTTGGGTCCATGGCCTTGAGAATACATTATAGCATGAGAGATATGTCATGACTCATGACTTGCAACTTCGTACTCATTCAAAAAATTGAAGAGAATACCAACCACAGGACTTGCTAGCCTTATCATCAAGCAAGGAAAACATATATGTTTTTAATAATCTATATAGATTATTAAAAACATAAATTGAATAGAATACCAACCACAGGATTTGCTAGTATTCAACAATTTTCCTCAAAAATTATTAAAAGATAGCATTATCATCAAGCAAGAAAAACATATATCTTTATTCACTTATGTAAAGGGCACTTAGAACTTTCTAAGTTACATTTCCATAATAAGCAAACAAAGAACCCAATTTTCCACTTATCAATGGCATATATCATGAGGGTCTGTGACTACATCTGTTCAATGAGAAACAAGTCCTTCACTAATTTAAAGAGCCTAGCAATGGAATTTCAAACAACACGATTAACTAACCCCTACCCACTGCCTTGTAACCCATTTATCACCCATGAGAAGGTAATTCACCAACCTCCAGTCATCAATGGGTGGCGTCAAGGTGGCCATGAACGGGTTCGGGAGAATGGCACCGCCAATGCAGTCGCTTTCAAATACTCCAGAAGTGCTTTCATGAGAACCCAGCTGTACACCTTGGACAGTCGCTTGTTGTCCTCCTCGGTGACCTCATACTTAGGAATTGTCTCCCTCCTCCCCATCAAATCCGTGGCCCGAACCAGCGTCATTCCCTAACGATGGATTTAGTCGCGCAACCCTAGCTGACCCAGCATCGCCGTCGCACGGCCCTAGCCGTTCTGCTGTAGCAATCCTCCGAAGCCACGCGCTCGCCCCCGATCTTCCTCGCGCCTTTAGCCACATATGTCGCCTCCAGACCGTGCCGACGCTACAACTACCGCCGTCGAGAAGCCTCGTACCATCGAAGCTTTCTTCCGATCGCGATTATCAACTCTGCCGCAGCCACCACCAAATAATGGCGCGACGAATCAAGTGCAGAACGCCGCCGGAGCAGACCGCACTAGCGAAGCTGGCGGCGGTCGACAGTCGACCGTCCTCTCTTTTGTGTACTTGAGTCGACGGAGAAGATGAATCGAGGAAAAAAAAGATCAGGGTTTTGCTTAATAAACAGAGAATCGCATTTCCAAGTACGATTTTATTTTTACATGAAGCTAATTTTTTATTTTTTTATTTTTATTTTTATTAAAATAATAACTTTTATTATATTTCTACTATAATAAATTTTTATTTTGAAAAGATGAGAGACGAGGAAAAAAATAAAAGATAATAAAATAATACATAGAGAATAAATAGTAATTTTTTAATAATAAAAAGTTACTACAGCCTTTTGTGCATATGGAGAGTCAAACCAAAAGTTTGTTATAGCTTATTTTTGTCATTTGTCTCTCAATTTGTAGACAATAAAGAACTTCTTGGAATTATTTTTAAAGATGGGTGGATATTGGTATGCCATTTTCAAAACTTTTTTCTGATTTTAAAAGCATAAAATAGTATAATTAAAATTTAAATATTATTTAAAAAATATATGAATTTCTCAATTATTTTTATCAATTATTTTTTATTTTTAAGTCTAAAATTAATTTTAACAGAAGATTTAAATAATTATTTTTATTTTTACTTTTTTATTTTATTAACTAGACTCATCTTATTTTATTTTTTAAAAATTTATATGGGTTCAATTTAAAAAATAAAATAAAATATTTTCTTTCTCGTATCAAATAAAAAAATTAAATTTAGAATTCAACACAAAACTTAACAAAGATTTAAAATCATAAAAACAAAATGTGAAAATCAAAACATATACCAAACGATCCCAATTTCATCAATTTTGAATTATTTATCTTGGACAACATTTTTTTTTGACACACATTCTAAAATTAACATTGATGTAATTTTTTATTTTATGTTGTTATATTGGCATTATAATAGTTATTCATTGTTATATAATTTGATAATATACCAGAAATACAATTATATTACAACAATAGTAGTGGACTAGTTAAAAAAGTAAATAAATTTATTTACATCGAGTAATATTAGCAATGAATTGTATTTAAAATATGTATTTTGACTATAAACTTTGTTAATATTGTACAATTTGAGGCATTAGCTAATCAAATTTGATAAAATTTAATCAAATTTGACTAATTGATATTTGAAAGTTTGAAATTTTAACAGAGTTTATAGCTAAAATACATATTTCAAGTACAATTTATAATCAATATTATTTTTTATAAATAAATTTGTTAAAATCTTTAACTAGTTTATTACTAGTGCTCTTAGAGTCACCGAAAATAAAAAAAATTATAATTATTACAGTAAATTTGAGAGATTTTTGAAATGTAAAGAATTATTTTACATTCATCATATATTTATTTTAATATTTTATTTGTTCCCTCTCTCTTCTCTTTCACTTCTTTTGTATATATTATATTATAATTTTGATTAATCTAATGACTAATATGAAAATGAAGTTTTTTAAAGTTATGAAAAAAATTATAAATTTTATCATATTTTAAAGATAACAATAAACATATATTGGTACCTTTTGTTTTCGCCAAATACATATGTAATAACAAAATGGTGTTCATTTATT
The DNA here is from genome assembly GCA_023512835.1 of Taxillus chinensis. Taxonomy (NCBI): domain Eukaryota; kingdom Viridiplantae; phylum Streptophyta; class Magnoliopsida; order Santalales; family Loranthaceae; genus Taxillus; species Taxillus chinensis. The sequence continues at coordinate 9,880,047 of CM042086.1, forward strand.
AATTTATTTTTCATGACAACGGTAATTTAGCTAGTTTGAAGTTAAACAATTTGTACGTAACCAATTTTATATGGAAATCGATTCATGAGCCCATATTTTATGTGTGACCACTTTTTTTTGTAGGTTGTCAATTTCGAACCATAGGTAAACATTTTGCACGTTGGCCAATTTATGTGGCAAAAAATATATTTTACCCTTGGAAAAATAAGGCAATTTGACCGTTCAACTTTACAGCTTTAGAATTGGCCAATTTAGGAGGTCAATTCTAATTTACGAAGAAAATGTTTGTTTAAAAATTGTGGCCATAATAAAATTGTTGACCGAGTTTTTCCAATATAAATAAAAAGAAAAAGAAAAGAAAAGTGAGTTTCCAACTTTTAATATTGTGATGAGCTCATTATCATCATTATTGTGATATATGATAATTGATTGTGGCCAAAAAGAAAGTTTGACCTTCTTCACAATTGATCTTTAACTACTTCACCAAGATAATTTATATAGCATTTCGATAATTGGAGTTAAGGATACATATCACCTGGTTGAATATTACAATTTTCAAATATTGACTTAACCTGTATTCGTGTATAGGTAAATCTAGAATGTAGACGTGCATAATGAGGATTGAGGAGCATGAATTTGGTCACAAACTTTTTTTTGTCTAATTCTTATGTATACAAATTAAATTTATTAGCAGGTATATTTATTAAATGCAAACTATTAACATTTGAATTAGAAAAAATATAATACAATTTAACTTCAATAATTTAAATTAATGGATACCATACAAAATAAAAATCTAAATGATGTAATTGATGTACGAATGAAACTATTTGTTATGGGGGTGTAATCGATTAGTTAATAATTGAATAATACAATAAAAAAGATATTAAATTTTCATTTTAAAAAAATATTGTAAATTGTAATTGATTTGACCACAATAATTTATACTTTATATTAAGTGCACAGTGGTCAATGACATTTTTTGTTAAGCATAACAATAGTTCTTTGCTAAACATAGAAAGAATAAAGAATACGCAGCTGTCTAACACGGGATGTACTTGTCTCTTCCCTACACTCACGCGCCGAGCTCTGCTATTTGTTTGTTTTTGCTTGCTGCATTATTTGTGGTAAGCCTCTTATTATTTTTTAAAATTAAAAATATTTTAAAAAATTATATGTTTAGATTAATTTTTATTATCTATAAATACTTTTAAATTTATTAAATTTTTAAAAATAATTTTATTTTCAAAAATAATATCATCATATCAAACTATCTTATTTTCAAATTCATTTAATGAGAAAAAAAAGTAGTCATAACTATAACTCCGGATTAAAATTATAATCCGGGCATTTAAAATTATTTCTTATATTTATTTGGAAAAAAATCTGAGCAATCAAAATAGTTTTCATCTTTGATTTTTTTACAAAATAAACTTTTTATTCTAAAAAAAAAACTTTTGTTGCTTAATTATGCTGAAAGTAATAATAATAAAATAATAAATAATGTTGGAGGTATTAAAAATAGATAAATAACCAACATAATAAGTTTTTAAATGAAAACATTCACAATAAAATAGTTAAATATTTCAATAAAAATTCCCTCGTTGCGATTAAAAATATATGTCTTAACGAAAATTTTATTAAATATCAAACTTTGAGATACCGACTAACCAAATATATAAAAAGTGACCATTCACTTTCTAAATTGTATAAAATTATTTTTTTCTTTGTCCTCACATATATTCTCTGCACACATGGGTTAATAAAGTGAGTTTAAATTTTTTTAAACAAAATGAAAGGAATATTATTTTAAGAAAAATAAAAAAAAGGATAATGTTAGAGTTACGTTGTAAAATAACTTTTCACATATAAAAAAAACTTTATACATAGGAAAAAATAAATAATAGCATTTGAGATGTTCTAGCATTTTTTTTAATGTATAAATGGAGATAAAGAGTGTATTAGAACAATATTTTTAGATTTAATTATTTATCAATATTTTCATTTGATGAGTGCTACAAAATAGGTAAGCAAAATTTGTTAGTATTACAACTCTAACAATTTATAGAAAGTTTTATTGAGCTGGGTGAAAGAGTTTTTGAGTATTTAACTCAATAATTTATCCAAAAAGCTTAATTGCAAAGTCCATTGAAAATATTCTTATAGATGCTCCAAAAAGCTTAATTACATACTAAGAGCATTGGTTTGAGTTTTTTTTTTCGGAATCTTTGGATAATAGAAGTAAAAAAAATTACTATTAGCATAAATATAATAAATTTATTTAAATATTAAATAATAATTATCTAAATACACAAATTATATCTTTAATTAAAAAAAATGACATGACACTCTATATGAGTAAGAGATGCTCTGGCCTCTGGGATCGATCTCAGGTTTTCATTGTTTTATTTAGAAGCTCTCATAAATAGTGGCACCGACGTCAATACAGTGAAAACGTCTGGTCTAAAATGGTCAAATCAAAAGTAAGGATATGACATTAAATTACAGGAACCGTATTTATGAGCTTTCTGGTACCTTTTCTCTCTCCCTCTCTCTCTCTCGGCACAGAGCCAGTCCCTATTTCTCTCTCTCTCTCTCTCTCTCTCTCTCTCTCTCTCTTTCTCTCTCTCTCCTAAATCCGCACAGAGACCGTAAATGGAATCGAAACACCCCTTCACCACCCACTTAACAAGCGAGAGTGTGAGAGATTGAGTTGATTGATAGAACCGAGATAAATTACGTGTGTGTGTGTGTGTGTGATACTCTGTGCTCGATTTGAGTTTGCTTAATTTGTCTTATGGGTGTTCTGACGTTGTTCAGATTCCCAGTTCGAGATTAGAAAAAGGAAAAATCGGCTTCTGGGTCTTATTCCAAGAGCTGTTTGTAGTTGAAATCCAGCTATTTAGGGTTTGTGTAACTGTATCCGAGTATCAACCTCGACCCTTGTCTCTGTGACTCTGTCCGTTGCCAATGGTTGCTGGGGTTTAAGTCTACGTGGTCGACTTAGTGCCCCTGTGACCAATTCCATTCAAATCAGCTGAAACGAACACACCCATCTTTGATTTCTCGGTGTAGGAGCTATTTCTGGGTTGAACTTACCGTCAGTGGTTTGGAAAAAAAAATGGATTCGGATCTCCAGCGACAACATCACCAGTTTCAGAATTCGCAGCAGCAGCAACAACAACAACACGTGAACTCGGGTGGTCTGACGCGTTACCGATCCGCGCCGAGTTCGTACTTCGCCAACTTCGACGACCACTGCGAGGGCTATCTCCATGTTCGGCAGTCGAGCCCCGAGACGGAGCAAATCGTGGCGCGGTTCATGTCCGAGAATTCGTCTTCTCCGGAGCTGCCCCCGGAGTTTGTGCCGCCGATGAAGCACGAGCCCGAAGTTGTTCCGACGCAGCTTATGTACCAGAGCACGTCTCGACCGCCTCTCCCGAACCAGGGCTCGACGGCCACCGGCTCGGAGGTGGACCGGACTAATCTTATCCGACAGAGCAGCTCTCCGGCTGGACTCTTCTCCCGTCCAAATGTTGATAACGGTACTCTATTATTCTCGTTTCCCTGTTTTTTTGGTTCCTATTGTGCTTTCGATTTGCATCATGATTAGTTGCAGTCGTTTTTGTCTACAGATGAAAACCATGTGCTTCAGTTTTGGTTTTAAGGTCAGGGTTGCTGCAGTGGGTTTGCTTTGTTTTGTAATTGAAGTCTCAGTCACATGCTTCAGTTTTATAAATTTTCTTCCTGGGTTAATGTCTGAGGAATGAATCACAAAACTATTGTTACTTGTTAGATAATCATGCACTATAGTTTTAGGAATTGTGTGATAAATCACATACTTGTGTGCGTCTGCTCTATGGTTCTTCTCCAATTCCTTTGGGTTATGGCTTTGAAATTTTACAAAATTGATGTTTCGTTGGCACTGACCAGTTCTTAGCAAATGTCAGGTTACGGAGTCATGAGAGGAATGGAAAATTTTGGATCCATTGATGGCACTAACCGAGAGCCATCTTTGTCTTCTGCAAGCAGATTGAAGGGTCAAATTAATTTCTCATCAGGCCCACCTGCTTCTTCTGGTCAATTGAGTCATATGTCCAATATTGGAAACAAAGGCTTGGGAGAGAGCAATAGTCCTCCTGATGATGGCAGTAACAACGAGTCTTACCTTACTGGCTTTCCAGTCGGCTCCTGGGAAGATTCTTTAGTTTTATCTGAAAATTTCAATGGCTTGAAAAGATCTAGGGATGATGATAGGATCTTTTTTGGGTTTTAATGCTTCGGACACTCAGGTAGCATATTTTTGCGCATGTTTTGGATTGTTTTGTAAACTGTGATCCTCTCCCTTTTAGTGATTGTTTTTAACATTCCTTGTTTATCAGCACGGTGAACCTGGTAACCATCCACCCACTCTATTGTCTCGTCACATGAGCTTGCCAAAAACATCAGCAGAGATAGCCTCTGTGGAAAAGTATCTGCACTTCCAAGCCTCCGTGGAAAAGTATCTGCAATTCCAGGATTCCGTACCGTGTAAGATACGAGCAAAGAGAGGTTGTGCCACTCACCCACGAAGTATTGCTGAGAGGGTAATAACTCCTGTTGATTGCCCGATCTTATTTGTTCAATGTTTTGTCACTGGGCTGCATTTTTTTTATATATAATTACATATCATATTTGAATTTTATTGCATTTATATGTTAAGCATAGAGTGGAGTTGGGCCTATCCAAAATCTTAGGGTAGGACTTGAGAATAGCTGCAGTTGTAACTGTGCTTCGTTTGAGTTGATAATTTGCAGGTGAGAAGAACCAGAATTAGTGAAAGAATGAGGAAATTGCAAGATCTTGTTCCAAACATGGACAAGGTAGAACTTACGTATGTTCTGTTTTTATTCCAAAACAGTATGCAGCTATTAATGTAGGTTTCTTGTTACTTTTTTGACAGCAAACAAGCACAGCCGACATGTTAAATTTGGCTGTTGAATATATAAAAGCCCTTCAGAAACAGGTAGAGGTATGTATATAGCAAGGAAATTTGAACCAATATCCACACAGCCCTCCATACATAACCATTTATCATCCCCTCTTAGCGTTCCATTATTCATTATTAATTGACTCTCCCTTTCTTTTTTCCCCTCTTTATTTTTATTTTCCCCTCCAGACGCTTTCTGACCATCGGGCCAAGTGTACCTGCAACAAAAGGAAGACATAGTTAGAAGCCTGCAGGAAAATAAATTGCTGTACAGAGTTATGAAACGAGGGGAAAGACAATAAAGAAGGGAAAAAATATATGAATTGGGTGCTGTCTTACATTGATAAATAAGAAAGAAGATGATGAGGCGGTCTTTTTACGTGGGTGCCACCCCCACAAAAAAGGAACAAAAAAGAAAGCATTGTTAGAAGTAGAAGGCTCCAGTGTATCATCCGGACCCCCAACACTTATAGTTACATTTTAGTTGTGTGAACCTGATTCTTTAGCTGAGAACCTCAGATCAACATTCTGATAAATTTTCCACTTGTCCGTGAGAGCTCTTGAAGTGCCATGAATGGTCCAAGCGTTGCAATATGGTATGTGATTTGGTTGGGGTATCAATGCCAAAAGTAACATTTTGGGCCTAAATCTTCTTTTGGAGAGGAAAAGCCATTGAGCTCTTTGACCCCACTTGATGGTAAACTTCCCTCGCAAGTTATTAATGGCACTACCGTCTTGTTTTCTTGTAAAAAAAAAAAAGGTAATTATGCGTACCAGAGGCAGAGGCAAAGGTTTGTTTGACCTGGGCCTCCCAATCTTACACCTCCCATATGGTAACTAGCGGTGTGCATGTTTGGTGGGATCGGTTAAGAGGTTAAATATCTATTCTTGGTGTGGTTAATTTTTTCACATCATTGTACTCGTAACTTGAATTATCGGGGAGTTTGTTGAAAAATAGCGGGTGTTGAAAAATGGCGGGTGTCAAATAGTGATGACAAATAGAACGAAGGGTTGCAAAAGTTGAGTTTATTAATGAAAGTAAGATATTGAACGTGTTTGTTATTATTTATTAATGAATCGATCCAAATATGAGTCTTAAATTATGATGTTTATGAACTGTTTATGAATGTTATTTTGTTATTCACGAATGTTTACGAACATATGTTAATAAATTTGTTTACGAATATAATTATAAAATCATAAAATTTGCAAAAAAAATATATATCATAAATTTAGGTAAAAAAAATATAATTAATTAATTATTTGGTTATGTTATTTTTATTTAATATATTTAAATAATTATTATATATAGTTCATAAAAAATATAATAATAATAATAAATAAGTCAAAAATATATATTTTTTATTTAATAATAATATAAAATATATACTTATTAAATTATATTTATTAAAATATCTTTTATATATATTAATTGATTTGTTAATTTTTTCGTCCATAAATAATTTTTACAAACACAAACGATTTTCACGAACCGTTCGTGAATGTTTGTTCGTGAATGTTTGTGAACATGTTCACAAATATAACAATGGTGTTTGCGAATGTTCACGAACCACACTATTCTTTAACGAACAAACATAAACGATCTTTTATCGAATCGAACACGAGCTTGTTTATGAACGTTTGATTCATTTATAGCCCTAAGAACGAGTGTTAATTACTGATGGTTATTAGAGCATCTCCAACGACACTAGTTATATTTCATTAGCTAAAATAATAAATAGCTAACTTAAAATAGCTTAGGCTAATATTATTTTCATCAATACATTTGAAAAATTATCATTAAATTTTATTTTACTAAATTTATTCCTACCTTTATTCTTTTCAAACCCAAATTACTAACTATTAGGTTTGAGGGGACAATGTTGCGTTCAAGGGCTAGGGAACACAAGGGTGGAGGCCAGTCTGGCCAGAGGGTGGGGGGAGCAGTAATCTATATGGATGGGAATGGGAGAGGGTGGTGGCTGGAGGCACAGTGGTGGAAGGTGGTGGGATTTGGCCGGAGAGGGGGCAGTTGGAGGCACATGTTATGGGGACGAGGACGCAACACAAGGGGGGAAGGGGAGGGGGGATAGCACGATGGCTAGAGGCGTAGGAGGGTGGCGGGATCTAGGTGGGTAGGGCAGCACAGGCCGTCTGATTTGCCTTTGGTGTCCTCTTCCCGAGGGCCAAGGAAAGCAACAGGTAGAAGCGTAGGAGGGAGGGCAATGGGTGAAGGAGCTTGTGGCTGTGCTGGGGAAGCTTTGGTGGAGGAAGATGTCAAAGGGTATAAGTTTATGGGGTAACAGTTTAAAGGGTATATTGGAGGGTTTTGAATGAAGGAAAAGTGTGGGGTTGATGTGACTCAATTATAAGTTTAAGTATATTTAGATAAAATTATGATTGTAGGTAAAGTTGACTAATACAATAGCTAATATATTAGAGTAATTTTTTAGTTAAATATTACTTTAGCTATTGATATAGCTAAGTTGTTGGAGATGGTCTTATGAATCTATATTATAAATATCTAAAGTCTCTAAATTTATATTTATTTTTATATTCATATAGTTTAATATTATTTTTTTAGAAAAATATTCATTAAAAAAATATCATAAACTATAAAAAAAAAATAACGAATGATTAATAACTATAAAATTTTTCTTTCTATTATTTTTCTTTTGTTTGTGATACATCCAAGTGCATGAGCTTCAATTTTTGTCTCGGTGTCCGAAAATTTAAGGTTCATTTGTCCTATTTGTTTCAAATATTAATTATTAGATATTAAAAATTAATCTTTTAAAATACTAAAAATTATTATAACATCAAAATCATACAATTTATATTATTATCATCATCTGATTTGTTGCTTTGTTTATAAAACAAAAGTTCAAGCTTTTTAAGTACAAGAATTACATATTTATTTTGAAAATTTTAGTGAAGTTTCTATATTAGATGCATATATTTTGCATTCAAATTGTCTTAATGTTTTCAGCTTTATCGTATGATAGAATGTTTGTATTTCTTTCTCTCCCTCTCTTTAAAATTTCAGTGTCTTCGGAGGGACGGGTTGAGTCAATTTGCAATGACTATAACAATCTTTACTCGCTAACCCAAGAAAACAAAATCAACAAATCCTACACATTGCATATTTTTCATGTGGGAATGGTAATGTGGGTCAAATTGACTTGGATGGATTTAGCAGGTTGGACAGGCGGATGTATACTCCTAATGATTATGTAGTGTGTCTACTTTTTATTTATTTTTATTTTTTATATTTTACTTATTGCCAATGATGGTAGCCAACAAGTAGAAAAACTTACATGTAAAAACTAATCAAAATTTGTTAAAATGGTTTCAAATCAGCCCAATTTATATTTAATTATTATATATTAATATTAGAGGTGAAAATTATATTATTACCAATTAATAATTGTATAATATTATTAAAATTTAAATGTTTAAATGTTTAATTTGTTAATTTCTTATTATTTATTAGTGATTTTTGAAGCTACAAGTTGACTTGATGGATTTAATGTTTAAATCAGATGACTTTATATTGGATAAATATTTTTAGTTGTATTTATAGTTGGATAGAGGTAATATAGTAGTGTGATGTGTTTTAAAACATATCTCACGACACACGACTTAAAACAGATCAAATGACTTATATTGTGTCATGTCACTATCGGCTGCAAATTTGGCTGATTCATCTAGTTGAATATGGATGATGGATTTTTAACTAGATGAATCTAATTGATTTATATTATTTTTTTGACCAATGTTAGTTTTAAAATTACCTTTTACTTTTATAATATCAACTAATAAATGTAAAATAATTAACATGAAATTTCTAAAGAAATGAATTTGATAAATGTTCTCAAATGAAGAGCCGATTGATTCATGATAGTAAAAAATGGATAAAGCTTAGGTAAAGGATGTTGACGTGAATTCTTCTTCTCTTTCTTCTTTCAGCGACTTCTGCAATCCAACTATGGAACTACCCCTCCCTCCTCTAACAAATCTTTCTCCACGGATTTGTTTTTTTTCTGTCCAGTCAAATCCAGGCAGGGTTAGGATGAGAGCACGCAATATCTTTTTTTTCCTTTGTAGATTCCGTCCGATCAAATCCAATCAGAATTAAGATGTAAGAAAATAATAAATAAAATAAAATTTATTATTTAAATTAAAATAAAGTTAAAATGAATGAGAGTCATCGCTATATTGATCAATTTATTTTTTATTATTTTTATTTTTAAAGTCTACTTAGTCATTTCAGACATGAACAATATAATAATTTTACATAAGTATATACGTTTGGTGTGAACAGCATTTCCCTACAACTTATCATAATTAATTTTAAAAATAAATTTGATACTTTTAAAACTGATCGAAATAATTTAAAATATGTGTCAAATCAAAATTGGCAGATTGATGTACATTCCTTCGCCGACAAGGGCAGTCCTTAAATAGAAGGCTGAAATATACGTAATTTTGAAAAACTTCTTGTCTGTTTTTTAGCAGGGTGGGCTAAATCCACGGACACAATGCTTTCATCGTACTGTTGTTTTTGAGAAAATGTTATTAATCAAGGGTCAACCTCGACTCAATACGTTCAGAGCGTAGCACTTCGTTTGTAATACTTCACACACAATATACGTGCTCGTAAACGGGTGTTTGATATTATGTGTTTAAATACGTGCACTAACTAAAATTTTTAATAAATTTATTTACATAAAATAATATTAATTATAAATTATATCTGAGCCAAATTTAATTAAATTTAATAAAATTAAACTAACATATATTTTGAAGTTTAAAATTTTAATAAAATTTTTAGTTAAAATACAAATATCAAGTATAACTTATGACTAACATTACTCAGTGTAAATAAATTTATTAGAAATTTTAACCAATCTTATTAGTGCTCTAAGCATTTTGCACCTAATTTTTTTTATAATTTTAAAGTTTTTATATTAAATTCTTAATATAAAAAATAAAAATAATAATATAGAATTTTTTGTTTTTGAAATTTAACTAGAAATAATACTTTTAAAGTTTTATCTTAACATTATTTATTTTCAAAAAAAATTCTATATTCTCTTCTTTATAATTTCTATATTATATTAAAAATAATAATTTTGTTATTACTTTTTTTCTCTCTTTCCTATTTATTATAATCAATCAAAAATACACGTGTTAAAAATTTTGGAAAAAACTTTTTGAAGAATAAATAGTGATTCTTAAACACAGAGATTTACTATTTATTCTCTGTCTCTAAATTATATTTTAGAAAAGCTGATGGAGGATTATTTTTATCAAAACCCTAAATATTTTTTCTAAATTATATGAAAAATATAAATATAGAAAAATCAATATAGATGTTCTTAAGGAGTGTCTTCTTTTAGTTAAAGTTTAGGAAAAAATATTTAAAAACCCAATATGAATGTTTTAAGTAGGTACTTGTTATTTTTATGTATAATTTATTTTAAAATAATATAACATTATTATATTTTAGAAATGTGTTGATGTCTAATAATAGTCTAGTAATTTATTAAAGGCATATATTAAATTAATACTAATTTAATTAATATAAGGATCTTTAATTAGTTCTATTTATACAAATAGTAACTTCAAAAATTTCTCCTCGCTTATCTCAAAGTTCTTAAAAAATTATAAACAAAATCCTCTCATTTTTTATTTTTTCAAATAGATAATATACAAACATATTTTAATACAATGTATTAATATGATGGATTAATAAAAAAAACATTATTATGTGATTTTTATTTACTGTTTAAATATCTGAGATATTTTGAACAATATATATGAAATTTTGATCTTAGTTTATTAATTTAATATTACATTACCTAATATATATATATATATATATATAATTGTAAAAATGAATTACAAGTTTTTTTTTGTATTATAACAAAAGTATAATTGAATAGTAAAGTACTTAAAATTTAAAAATTAACAAAAAGGTTATTGTCATATATTTTTAAAAAAGAATTATAATTGACGTGGTGAAACATTTACGAATGGAGACGAAGGATCCACAAACTTTTTAAATTTTGATTTTAGAGCTATTAAAAATATACTATTTTCATTAGGACCGTAAATAAACTAAATGAATGAGTAGTCAACATTTGAATGTTTTTCATTAATGAATTGAACTAAATACGAATATTAAAATTTTATAAACTTTTCAAAATTAAGTTCATGAATTTTATAAATATATTTATTTAACAAATCAATTAAAAACAAATAAACTAAAACCATTGACTGGTCCCAATGAATGCAATGACTCAATATTATATTTAATATAAACAAATAATTGATTGGGGTGAATCTGATATATCAAATCTAACTTTTTTTTATTAAATCTACTAATTGCTCAAAGGTAGATCTATGGTTAAACTCAAATAAAAATGACAAATAAATTACAACTAGCAATAGATCAATTAAGAACATAGTTAACACAAACAAAGGTGTGACTTCTATGCTATAACATTTTGTTTGAACATAGCTCAACCTCATTGGTGATTTGTTCTTCAAGTATGCTTCTTTAGATTAGGTTTGATGATTTTGTTGATATACAAGATATTATATTATATATAGTGATGTGTGATGTAACAAGCAAAAAACACACCAAATACATGTGGTTTGGTCAATGTGACTTACTCCATGATTAGCGAGGGTTCAACTTTCACCAAAATTAATTCACTATAATAACATACTAAGGTCTCTACTCTTATTACAAAGAAATGTCTCTCCACCTCTCATTTGCTTCACTCAAACATTTACAAATAATAATAAGAGCAAGCACACTCGCTATGACTTCTCTTCTTTATCTTTCATACTTTGTGACTGTCTTTACTATTGTTTGTTCTTTAATCACTACTAATCCTACTCTAATTTGCAGAAATAATATGCTTCCATTTTTGTTCTTATGGGTGATTCTTTGTTTTCTCTTTTCTATCTAAATTACATATTATAATATGTTAAAAATAGGAGTGTCAAACGAGTAGGACTAAGCCCGGTTGTAAATGAGTCAAAAATTTCTAGCTCAACTCAGCCAAGCTTGTGGGGTGAGCAAGCTAACAGGTTAGGCAATAATAATAATAACTATTATTATTATTACATATACTAATTATGTAAATATATTTAACGAGTAACATATAACCTAATAGTTGAATGCTATTTATATTATATAGGAGTTATGAGGTTTGAGTTATAACAATAGCGTTTTATTAAAGGTTTTTTTCAGCTTAAGAATGCCATTATTTCAAGATATAAGTCTATTTCTTCTCCTCATCTAAAGGTAATTTCTACCATTTATTGAACACCGCACACTTCATTAAAAATAAAATACGATATCACAATATATTATATTAGATCTAGTGATGTATGATGTAACATGCAAAAAACACACCAAATATATATGGTTTGGTTAATGTAACTTACTCCATGGGTAGTGAGGGTTCAACTTTCACCAAGATCAATTCAACGTAATAACATACTAAGGTCTCTACTCTTATTACAAAGAAATATCTCTCCACCTCTCATTTGCTTCACTCAAACATTTACAAATAATAATAAGAGCAAGCGCACTCACTATGACTTCTCGTTTTTTATCTTTCACTGTAAGACCATAAAATTTTTAGCTATTTAAGTTCTTACTTAAAGAGTAATAATAATAAAATAATAATAATGTTATTGTTAACAATAGTTAGAAAGGATATTTTAGATATTATCACGATAAAAATAAGCACCCAATATAGTCATTCAAATAGCATGTGATAAGTAGCCGTTATAAATAGTATTAGTCCGTTATGAATAGTATCTGTTTGGACTTCCATAAATAGGTATGAGCATGAGATTTTATTTATAAGAAAATATGAAGTAAGAAGAATAATAATAAGAGTTATGGCATCAAGTTCTCAATCGCCATCCGAGAATAGTGTACGCGATGAAGATCGGCGAGCAATACGACTTGAAGTTACAAAGCTATGCTTTGCTATAGATGAGCTAAATGCTCGTGTCCAATGGCTGCAATATAATGCAACGAGATACGGGGAGAAGTTTGAGGTTATTCGTGCGACAACCACGACAATGTTAGCCGAAGGGTTATGCAGCTCTACCGCCGAAGCACAACACGTCTTACGCACATACGCTAATATAATTCAAGAAATTTTACGAAGGCCATAGAATATGATATTAATGTTTATGTTTAGGATTATAATATTTTATGTTATAATGTTATCTTACTTTATTGTTTATTGATTATGCAATTATATCATTTTATCCGCATAAATATTAAATATGTTATAAAAAAAATTTATAATAAAATAATTTCTTATATGTCATAAAAATTTTAGATGCTATATATTATGTCATTTAGTTTCTTAAACCAAATTACTATGGGTAGGTAAGTATTACAAGCCTTAACTTTACCAAAAGTATAAAACATAGGTAAGGCCCAAAAATTTGAATGAGGCAGATTCTGGAGGTCCCATTCAAAAATTCATAACTTGAGTTATATAGATCCAATTGACATAAAACCAAAGCCCATTTGTTCATTTATGACTTAGCTAAAACGTGTAAAAATTTCAGAATTTAATATGAAGCCAATCAATTCCAGAATTTAAAATACTACACATAGGTTTAGTATGAACGGGTAAACATTTTAGTATGACTTTAAAATTCAATAACTTTTGTTATACATATTCAAAAATTATAAAATTGATACCCATTTGTAGATATTTGAGTTAGTAATGCAATACAATTGGCCATTTGTCAAAAACTACAAAATTAAAAAACGTTATAATTGAATTAGTAGGGAGTACACCAATGTGGACTTTTGATGCCAAAGGAACCTTCTAGGTTGAAAAGTCTTAAAACATTTTTTAAATGGTAGGAGAAGATACCCACGTTTTAAGAGAGGATAATAGGAATAAAATAAAGTATTTTATATATTTTACATAATTTAATTTGATGCCAAAGTCAAATTCATACACTACTTTCACACTACACACCTACCACCATCCTTGCCTATATAAGGAGTGTCTTGCCTCTCCTCTTAAGCACAAATCCCTCAAGCCACACCACGAAATTTCCCTCTCAAAACACTCCCTTAAGCCCTCTTAACATCCCAAATACTCTACTCAAATCCTCTTTTGCTTTTGGTACTTACCAAGCGTCGAAGTTCTACGAAACGTAATACTTAAGATTTTTGAAATTTTTAAGTCGCTTCTTATTTATTATGTAGATCTATATGGTTGGTTTTACCACCTCATATATACTATATTCATGGTTGGTTTTACCACCTTACATATGTTATTTATATGATTAGTTGTACCACCTCGTATATACATACATGGTTGGCCTTGCCACCTCATATACATACATGTGTAATTATTTTAAATTATAGTATTTTATCATAGCGTTGTCATTCTATAATTCAAGTGAAAAGATGAGAATATTAACTTATGTTTTTATTTTTATTTTACGGTTCTAGATATCGGAAGATTGTAAGTAAACGACTTCCAAATGAATTCCCCCGACAATCGCCTTCTTCTTCTCGCAACCCCAATTGTTAATGCTTAACCTCACAAGCTATCCCCATCCTTATCTCCTCCCGATCTTCCCTTTAGACCCGTGTCTAATATCCCCTCATGGTTAAGATGGAAGACACGTAGGAAAAATAAGCTTATCGCACGTCTTTTCCGTTCACCCAATACAAGAAGTAAATCTTATTCAAAAACTCTCAAGGCATATAACCTAGTTAGTGCACAACTCAAGGCTTATGATGCATGGGATCGAAATAGGATATGGAACAGCAATAAAGTGGGAACCCAAATTAATATTCAACCCCACAAGCACGGTATGCCTATTAAAAGATATAAGTTAAAGTATGATATATATATATATATATATATATATATATATATATATATAAAGTATATATATATATATAAAGGAGATATGTGTGATATTGAACTTTTCAAGCATTAATGCTAATTTAGTGCTTTGATATTTTTTTTAAGGTTTAGAACGCGGAGAACGACAAGCGGATAGTAAGGGTTTTTCTTTCTTTATTCTTACTTTTCTCTTCCTCTTTATCTTGTTTTATTTGGAATTATTATTGTAAGAGTTTTATGTTTCTTATTCCATTTTATTGTTGAGAAGATTAGATTAGTCTCTTTTTAATCTCTCTTGGTAATCTATGCTATTGATTGGGGTAGATAACCATTTTGATATTCGTGGTTATCCTTGTTAACCTTGAATGTTTTATTGGAATTCTATAATATGCCTCATGTTATGTATGTTAAAGTTGTTATAACCTCTTATGTTTAGACAAAGTAAGTTTATAATGGGTGGTTCCAGAAAGACCTCCAATGCATTGGGTAAAGAACATCACTAGAGAGTGTCAATCCAGTGATAATATGTTACGTTATGTTATGATACGGTATCTGGGTGGTTAACCTAGGTCATGAGGTTATGATACGATTTCTAAACATAATCTTCCATGTTATGATTTCCTTGTGAAATGTTGATCATGTATGCAAATGTTATATGGTATTTCCTATGTTCGATATCTTCATGATTTTCCTTACCCGCTTATTTTACCCTTCTGGGCTATTTGAGCTCACCCTTTTTATGATTTCTTTTCCAACCCTGGAAATTAAGGGATGGAGAAACTAGGATAAGGAGTCGAGAAGTGCTTGGAAATAAAGTTATGTGAAATTTTAAAGATTTATTAAGTTGTTTTCTCGTGTGCTTTGTTATGTAATAATGGGTTATGGACACTTAGTCTCTAAACCCCTAAACCTTAAAGATCTTGGATTGAAATTTGTAATAATGAATGGTTTGTTTGATTAATTAAGTAATAGTTTGAAATTGATATAAAATTTGTATATTTAATTTCCGCTAACGCACCCAGTTTGGAGGTTTCAAATTTGGGGGCGTTACATTCACCCTTTGCAGCCTTTACTATTGTTTGGTCTTTAATCACCACTAATCCTACTCCAATTTCGCAGAGAAATAATCTTACATTTTGTTCTTATGGGTGATTCTTTGTTTTCTCTTTTCTCTCTAAATTACATATTGTAACATGTCAAAGACAGGGTGTTAAACAAGGTGGACTCGCTTGTTAATTATACAAATATATTTACCAAGTAACATATAGCCTAATTAGTCGATTGCTATTTATATTATATAGGAGTTATGAGGTTTGAGTTATAACAATAGTGTTTTATTAAAGGTTTTTTCACCTTTAAGAATGCCATTATTTCAAGATATAAGTTCTATTTCCTCCTCATCTAAAGGTAACTTCTATCATTTATGAACACCGCACACTTCATTAAAAATAAAATACGATATCACAATTGTGGAATCGATCCAAACTTTAACACTTCGGAAAATACTAAAAAATTGAGCACTAAAACACTACCCATTAGAGTGCATACTCAAGGCTTTCATACCTAACCGCATGTGTTCTAGACATCACTCGTAATGTGGTTTTTATAGGTTCGAATAAAAGTTATTTACTCTAAAAATTAGGAACGTGACAAGTCAAATGACTCACTCTAACCCCTTGGCTGGATCATCAACTTCAACGGTCGACTGACCAAGCTCCGAAGTAACATGTAAAGAGAACAAATGTCTTGGAGCAATAATTATACACTTAAATTCATATTGATGATATTACGAATCACCAAATTGTATCGTTTATTACAATTAATCATCATTCTGTCATTTTATATTACGTACAATAAAAAAAGAGAAAAACATTTCTATAACGTCAAACATAACTGAAACATAGACATAAAGATCCTAAAATTTAGGATCATAACCGCTATTAATAATTATAACTATAATCTTCCTTTTTAATCGCAAAGAGCAACTCCTGCATATAGATATCACGTTGCGACACAACTATATCTTCCTTCCTTATAAATCAACTGGCTTATTCCAACAATCACTTCCTTAAGCTAGTTGGTTTACTTCAAACATCTCAGTCAATCTTCTCTTTCATAGCTAAAAATTTGAGCCTCCCGGTGGTTTGGTAGAATGTCTCTTGCTGTTCTTGAGTTTTGATATAATTGACCATTATTTTACCTTCTTCTACACAACTCCGGATATAATGAAAGCGAGTATCAATGTGCTTACTACGATCATGAAAAACAGGATTTTTGCATAATGAAATGGCAGATTTGTTATCGATGCATAATCGTATCTCACATGGCTTGGAATTCATAAGATCGGATAACGGTGATCTCAACCAAATACCGACAAAAGTCATTGCGCTTGCAGCAATGTACTCGCTTCACATGATGATAATGCAACCACAGGCTGTTTTTTTGATTACAGTGATTAAATCTGAATTCAAGAAGAATGCTACACCAGGTGGTGCTCTTCCAGGTCATTTACGTCTCCTGCCATGTCACTATCACCGTAGCCAATTAATTGTGCTTCTACTCCTTGCTTTCTTTCATAATAAAGTCCTTGATCGAGTGTACCTTTTATATACCTTAAGATCCGTTTTACACTGCCATATGTTCGACTTTTGGAGCTTCCATGTATCTGCTTAACTATCCCGACCGCATAAGTTAAATCGGGTCTAGTATTGATAAGGTACCTCGGACTTCCTACAGGTACTCTAAATGCAGTTGCATCTACTGCACTTGTATCACTGGTTTTACTCAACTGCAACCGTGATTCCATTGGAGTTTGTGAATCATTACAATCCATCATGTTGCTGACTTGAAGTATCCTTGTTGCAAAAGCAGACTGTGAAATAGAGATGCCCTATTTTGTTTGCTCAACTTCTATACCCAAATAATAACTTAATAATCCCAAGTCACTCATCTTGAAGCACTCTTTCATTTTGTGCTTGAATGTGATGATTGCCTTTGAACAATTACCTGTGATAATTAAGTCATCTACATAGACTCCGATGATGAGCTGTACATTTCCATCATTCTTCTTGTATACTGCATACTCATAAGGGCTCTTCTCAAAACCAAGACTTGTAAGTGTACTGTCAAGTTTAATATTCCAAGCACGTGGAGCTTGTTTCAAGCCATATAGTGCTTTGTGTAGCTTCAATACTTTGTGTTCGTTCCCTTTTACTTCAAAACCAAGAGGCTGTTGGACGTACACTTCTTCTTTTAACTCACCATTCAAAAAAGCAGATTTTACATCCATGTGATGTAACCACCATCCTTCATGAGCAGCTAATGCAATAAGTAGTCTTACAGTTTCCATCCGGGCAACAGGTGCAAACACTTCCCCAACATCAATTCCATATTTTTGTACATATCCCTTCGCCACTAGACGGGCTTTGTGCTTTACTATCTTCCCGTCAGAGTTCTTCTTCAATTTATATATCCATTTCAGGCCAATAATCTGATGTCCAATAGGTGGGTTGACAAGGCTCCATGTTTTATTACTTTGAATTGCATCCATCTCTTCTTGCATGGCCATTCTCCATAAGACATCATTTACAGCTTCTTGAAAATTTGCTGGTTCCTCCATATTTAACAAACGAACCAGGAAAAATCCAGGATGCAAAGGTTCGGTGGCATCATATAAGTCTTGTATTGACCTCATACGTACTGGTGCTCTTACGGTTGAGGATGTGTCATCTGTATTTCCATCGATGGCTTGTATTGAAGATGTTGAAATTGGAGTTTGCATGTTTGTTGTATCCTCCACACCTCCATTGGCGACATCAGATACTGCTACAGGTATCTCAATATCAGATACTGCTACAGGTGATTCAATGGTACTGGGATGGAAATCCCCGTCAGCAAAAATAAATGTATCTTGAGTAGATATATTATCTGACTCGTTCCAGTTCCAAGGCTTCTCTTCTTCAAACACCACATCTCGTGTAATAACCACCTTATTTGCAACAAAGATCATATACACGGTAAGCCTTTGTATTTGCTTCATAACCAATAAATACCATTGGTACACTTGGGGCCGCAAATTTACCTGGTTTGTCCTTTCATGACTTTGACATGCACTTTACATCCAAAAGTTCTCATATGTTCTACATGAGGTTTGTGTTTGTACCGGACTTCATATGGTGTCATCCCTTCAACACTTTTTGTTAGTGCTCGATTAAGAATATAGATACTTGTTGTAACATGACCTCACCCCAAAACACCAGGTACTTTCATACCTTTTAACATACTGCGAGCCATTGTTGTAACAGTTTGGTTTCTTCTTTCCACAACTCCATTTTGCTGTGGAGAATAGGGAGCTGTTAAATACCTTTTTATACCCTTTTGCTTGCAATACGTTAGAAACTCTATGGATTTAAATTCTCCTCCACGATCTGTACGTAATGCCTTCAGTTTAACACCAGCTTCTATTTCAACAGCAATCTGCACTTCCTTGAATTTTTCATAGGCCTGATCCTTGCTTTTTAGTAGAGACAACCACATGTATCTACTATAATCATCTACCAGTAGGAGAAAATATTTGTTTCCTGCTGGTGTTATCGGTGTGATAGGACCACATATATCACCATGCATTAACTCCAATATTCTACTTGCTCGAAATTTAGCTTCCTGTGGAAAATGAATCCGGCGCTGTTTTCCAGCAAGACAGGCTTCACACAATTGATCTACATGATTAATTGGAGGTAGTCCACTAACCAATTCTTCCTTGCTTAATTTAGACAGTGCTTGGAAATTCAAGTGCCCATATCGTGCATGCCATTTCCAATTAGTATCGGCAATACAAGCAAGTAAAGAAACAGGTTGAACAGGGCCAAGTTTTAACATATATAACTTATTTTTCGTTCTCTCAACTTGGACAAGTAATTGTTCTTTGTCATCAAATACTTGCAATAACCCGTTAGCCATAATAATCTTGCACCCACGTTCCTCTAATTGCCCCAGGCTAATAATATTGCTTGTGAGTTTAGGAATATAGTACACATTTGATAATGCTTTATGCTCACCAGTATAGCCTTGAAATAGAACAGTTCCACGACCACTTATGGAGACGTTTGAACCATCTCCAAACTTCACAGTTCCTCCAATTGTCAGATCCAAATTAGTAAAATTTTCTCTACACCCCGTCATATGGTTGCTTGCTCCCGAGTCCAAATACCAAAAACTGCCCTGATTTGATTTGAGAAGATGAGATGTCTGTGTATCTATTTTATGAAGTATTCCTTTTGCTTTAACCTTCTTTGTTGAACAAAGATCATTTTCTTCAATCATTAACAGTGTTGGTTCATCATCTCCCGCTTCAGCCATCAAGGCTTTTTCTTTCTTGGACCGGTGACATTCTGAAGCAAAGTGACCATACTCGGAACAATTAAAACATCTTACCTTGGACTTATCAAATTTTCTGTATGGTTTCTTCATAGATTTAATTTTGCTATGATATCCTTCACGATCCTTTCTGTCCGTGACTGATAAAGCCTCCCATTGAGTTCGTGTGAGTAAAACTTGATCTTCTTCAGTCCGATTATCTCTGCGGCCCTTTTGATTCTCTTCAAATATCCTCAAGCGACCCACTGCCTCAGCAACTGGCATATTTGAAATATCACCCCATTGTTCTATGGTACTGACAAGAGGAAGAAATCTATCTGGAACTGCATTAAACAACTTTTCCACGACTGTAGATTCTTCCAGTTCGACCCCAAGTGATCGAATTTCACCCACTGTGCTAGTGAGTTTGTTGGAAAATTCCATAACATTGGAAGAATCCTCCATAATCATACGGTCAAATTGACGCTTCAGTGCTTGCGCCCTTGCTTTTCTGACTCGATCTTCTCCAACACTCATTTGTTGGATTGTTTCCCATGCTTCTTTAGCCGTTTTCTTTCCGGCAATAGCCATCATTACTGTATCGGGAACTGCCTGAGAAATTGCTGCGAAAGCACCATTGTCCTGATACTCTTCCAAATCATCATCCCCTTCAATCGCTTTCCACATGCCGAGTGAGCGCAAGATAATCTTCATCTTGACAGCCCATAACCCATAATTTGTTTCAGTTAACATGGGATATTGAATTGGAACAGCATTGCTACGCGCCATTACTGTCGGCGGTTTCTGGTTCTGAAAATCATCCATCTCTCTCGTCCTGATGCTCTGATACCAATTGTAAAGAGAACAAATGTACTGGAGCAATAATTATACACTTAAATTCATATTGATGATATTACAGAATACTGAAATTGTATCAGTTTATTACAATTAATCATCATTCTGTCATTTTATATTACGTACAATAAAAACAGAGAAAAACAGTTTCTATAACTGTCAAACATAACTGAAACATAGACATAAAGATCCTAAAATTTAGGATCATAACTGCTATTAATAATTATAACTATAATCTTCCTTTTTAACTGCAAAGAGCAACTCCTGCATATAGATATCACGTTACAGCACAGCTATATCTTCCACTGCTATAAATCAACTGGCTTATTCCAACATAGCAATCCGTCGCGAATCGGTTAAAAGTAGCCAAAATCCAAACATCTGCTCGACCGCCGAAATGCCCAAATGCCCCTGTCGCTTATCCCTACAGTCGTCGCTAGGTTTAATCCTAAGAGTAGTCAACAAATCGGAAAACACCGTTGAACGAATCAGTTGAGTACAATGCCAGCCACCCACATGTACGAATCATCTATACTGTCTATCTATTCACCGCCTCAATCATCGAGCAAAGATATCGCCTGTATTTAAGTCGACCACGCCACTAGCTAGGACTAGGAGTCGTCACCGAAGACGTGTGCTGCCGGACTTGGTCGATTCCAATACTATCATGAAAACACGACCTATGGCGTGGAGAAGAAAGAGGAGATCGACCACATATCCAAAACCGGGTGTCTAGCTACACCCTCGTCGCCGCCGCCGCAAAATCAATAAATCAAAAAACAATACATCTGCAACTCAGACGATGCCCCATACAATAGCCCCCAGAACAATTAATAAACGAATGCATAAACATATACATATAAATAGACTTCACAAAAATCCCAAAATATACTCATGCAGTCAAATTAAACAGGATCATCATATTGGGATCAAATTATTTTTCAAAACAACATGAATCTTAATTATTCAACATGAAGATGGCTTTGATACCATTTTGTCCATTAAAGCGCCAACATCTAAATGCAGGTGGAGCATTTGAATTTTGTGAAATTTTATGGGTACGTATTTGGAAGATATAGATGAACGGACTGATGTAGAAATATATATGTTTCTAATGGGACTCTTAGAGAATGAATACTTGGACTGTGTGAGTTCTTTATCATTGAGCTTCATTAATTGTCCTGCTTACAATTTAGGCTGTGTGTGCGCATGTGAATTAACTCTTGGAGTGCATTTTGTGTGATTGGACAACCTCAGGAAATCCATGCAGGGCAACGTTCTTGACTTGATGCTGCAATAGATGTTGCTCATGCAGTCACCTATCTGTACGACTGTACACTGGTATGTGTTCTGTAGCTTGCCCTTGTCATTTAATTACTGATGAAACAATTAATTAATTAGCCGTCCGAGTCATGTTATTACTGAAACAATTAATACTCAAGTTAACATATCTTTTACTTCGATTTATGGTGTGTTCTGAGGGCTTAACGAATAGTGGCTTTCCATTTCCATGCATCATCCTATTATCCATAGACACATCAAGTCTTCCAACATTCTTCTTAATTAACGGATAAATTCCGGGCCATATATACATATATACATTAAAAATAGAAGAAGCTTACATTGATTTTTTGTCTTTGTTATTTCTTTTTAAGATGATGTCAACATTGTAGGCAACATTATAAACATATATCGATAGAATGATAGATTAATGTACACCCCCGGGCAGGCAGTCTCTTCAACCCACCTGGCATGTAATTCTTCTAGTGTGCGATGGGTTGTGCTTTGTTGAGATATTAATATAACTCTCTCTCTCTCTTTGTGGCCACCAGGTTTTTCTATTTGGTATCCGTGCGGCATACTTGCTGGTATATTACTATCACTTTGGTATGAACTAGACTCTCCATAGATTTAGAACCCTAGCCTAAGCAAAATTACCAATGATTACTTTCCTTATTTCCTTCCATCTCTGTGATTGAAAGCCGGGAGTCAAATTAAATGTCTTTATTCCCCTCTCTTGGTCCACTGTCACTCAATTACATATGGTGGACAAAAGAAAAGCATGACAATAACGTTGAAGTCGAGATAAAAACAAATTTTCGTACTGTTTTTTCAAAAATATTTTTAATTATTTTTAAAATATTTATGATTTATTATGATGAGTCCATGGCGCACCCGTGGCTCGTGAATCACGTTGCTCTAAAGTCAATTATTCAATTGGGGCAATACGATCAGGGCACTAAAAAAGTTCCTTTCTATTGACTAGTTTTAATTTTCAATTACATATCATTGCGTGTGTGCCGATTAAAGCTCAATTGGTTTAAAATGCGAGCATAGGAGGATTAATTCGTTTAGACTCGCTCTATTTAGTATTTACGTTCAGCACACGTGACATGTGAATTGCGAGCTGTGGGCTTTATTTTTATTTTTTATCTTTAAATGTCATAAAATTGAATGAATATATTATATTATATAAATTAATTAGATTTTATATTTAAATAATTATAAAATAAAATTAAAGTAATATTATTTTGATTTAATTATATTAATTAATTTTAAATTTTAAAAATAAATCAAATATTACAAGCCATCCTGTGAATTTGCGGCTGTGAGCTTTACCTAAGTCCGTTTAAAACTTGACCCGATTGACCGACCCGTTTTACACCCCTAGATATGAAATTAGCTCATCCTATTGTACGTTTACCCACTTGGGTAGTTATAGAAAGGAGGCTTAGTTTAAAAAAAATTGAAATAAAATGAACCTCATAAGTATTTTTTTCTATTCAAATATATAACTTTTTCTTTTTAGTACACCAAACAACCATGGGAGGATATTTTCACATTGACTTTCTTTGTTTTCTAAATGCATATTTTGGTATGCTTTTTTAAAAAAAATAAGGTTGAGGTGTAATCATCAACTATGCAAGTTCATAACTAATAGAATATAATATTATTTCATAGTATGGATATTAGTTAATGTACCTAGATCCACAATCACAATCTTTCCAAAAATCAAATCTCCACAAAGAACGATATTTGATCTTGATGAAAAAAGTTTCTCTCGCTTTATGTGTTCTATTACCTTTTTTTAGATATTTTGATGGATAATTTGTAGCATATTTGATTGGGATATTTTCTATTTTTGTTTTAAAATATAATAGCTATTTTGAAGTAAAAAAACTATAAAAAAAATAATATTCTAAATTGAAAATAATATTTTCTATTTTTATTTATTAGATTTTTATATCCAAAACTGTTATCACATTTTTAAAACGAAAATAAAAAAATATATCAACCAAACATGCCCTTAAATACCTATTTATGGGTAGAGAGAGAATAGGTTTACACACAATAAAGGCACCATCAACCTTTAATTATCTTGATATGAATTTTTCTACAACAATTTAGCAAATATGTCACTTTATCTTAAAATTATATTACACTCTATGTGAGTTGTTACAAGATTCACATATATTCAAGTTCATTAATTGATTGATCAAACTACTTTAATCCTAGTAAGAGAATACATTTGGTATTGAGTTCTCATATCTTATTTTGGGAAACCCATCGTGCTTGCATTATTTTATATAATTTTTTATTTTTAAAAAATATTTTACATCTCATTCTTTATTATTATCTCTATTATTTTAAATAGTATTTTTTTTCATAATTTCTCTCTCTTTTATTTATTATAGCTGCTTAAAAGTTTACATGTGTCAAAACAACACCTAAAAAATTATATAAAAAGTATTTGAAGAATAAATAATTACCTCTAGATATATAAATTCATTATACAAATAGCATTCCTAAACCCTATTAACCAAACGAAAAGTCATTTTAATTTAAAAATGATTCCCTACCCCAAGTTATGGGGAAAATATGGTTTATGAGAAACCGGATGTCATATACTAATGATAATAGATAGTAGTGGGATAAAAAGGAAAAAAAGTTTAACTGTAGCATATAAGAGAATTAAAATATAAGTATTAAATTTGGTAAAATGATATATACTTTTATTTATTATTAATAGAATCATATAGTCTCATTGACCAATATTTAAATTTTTTACACAAAAACATAATCCAAAATTATTATTATTCATTCAATCAGATTTAAAAATTTAAATTATAGGGAAAATAGTGACAGAGTAAAATTAAATTATTGTTCGCTACTAATTAAGATATGACGGATCGATTAGTACCGCTTTCGATTTCAACACCCACACAACAAATCTAAATTGAGCATAGAAAATATGTTGAGCCATTCATTAGTTCCAAAATCAGCATGGGTTGAACGTCAAGATCAGGTAAGAATCCTAGGATTCCACGTCAGATACTGAGGTTATTACAACATTACCCCTCCTATCACCCACGCCAACAACGCCACACTGGCCCACACATCATCCTTGGTCCACCCGGTTCACACCCGATAAGTCCCCTCCCTTCCCTGACATGTCCGCCAGAGATGCTAATCTCACCTCGGACAAACATGACACGCGAAATTTAAAAAAAAAAAAAAACAAAAGATTACTAATAATAGTGAACTCTCGGTACCAGAATAGAAGAAACACACCAAACCCTAACGTTCCGTTTCAGTTCCCCCGTTATTATTCAATCCGCAGCCGGCGTCGTACGTCGTCGTTTTACATTAGCGACTTCAGCGACCTCGCCTTTACTGGCTTCCGTGCCCTCTTCCGCCCTCCCTCGTCCTCGTCGTCGTAGTCCTCGTCCACGAACTCCATTTCATCATCTTCGCTGCTGCCTTCTTCTTCTTCTTCTTCTTCTTCTTTCCCCGTCACCGTCCGGACGGCGGTGGAGGTGTCGGCGGCGGCATGATTATTATCGACGCTAATCGATTCCATACCGCCGCCGCCGCCGCCGCCTCTACGCTTTCCCCAGCGCGGCCCGAACCCGGAATAATAATAGAATTCGCTGCGGTTGGAATGAGGGTTGGGGTGCGGCGGCTTCCTGGAGCGGGAGGAGTGGTGGCGGAGCACGGGAGCCCTAGCCTGAACCTGAGCCAGGTGGTGTTTGCAGAGGGAGTGGTTTGGCGCCGCCTCTCTCCAGCAATGCCACCCCCTCCCGCCCACTCTATTACAAAGCAATCGCTCCTCCACCTCCTCCTCTTCTTTTTCCTTCGCCTTCACCTCATTAATCGAGTCGCTCGTCAATTTCACCACGGCCTTCTCTTCTTCTCTCGCGATAATCCCAGAACCCCACTGATGATCTCTCATCATTTCATCACTACTGTCGTCGCTTCCAGAAGCTTCCACAGACATCTTCACGGAAGCAACAGCACTGCTGCAAATGCATATTATAAATAAACACACACCCACACACACATAAACACTCTAGCTAAGCTAGCTAAATATAGATAAATATGAATCGAATCACATATACCCCAACACAATAATAATATACATGTATATCAACGTACGTAACAGCTAGCTAGCTAGCTAGGTAGCTCGGTCTCGAAGCAGAAGCGATATATATGACACATGACATATGACATATGATATATATGATATATGATAAGAGTATATGTGTTGAATTATGGTGCGAGGAGTACGGGAGAAACTATTGAAACCCTAAAATTGGAATAACGAATTGGTAATCAACCGTAGGTGCGGGGGGATTGAGAATTTGAAATCGTGGACTAACCTCTCGTCAGCGGCACCAACCGACGAATCATCGAACCAGCTGGCATCGGGCGTGTAGAAGCTCTCGTGATCTTCTCCGGCCTGCACACAGATTGGAGACCAACCGGGGGGAGAAAGAAATTAGAAGAAATCGAGGGCGAGAGCGGTGGATTGAACCGTTTGGGCGCCTCCGCGAAACCCTACTGCGGACGAAGCCAGAAATGCAGGCACATGGCAAAGAGAGACGGAGAATAGGGACGAGGGTTTGGCAGATCTGCGGGGAGGGGAAGGGAGGGGAGGGAGGAGGGACCGGAGCACTGACCTGGAAGTGACCGGAGAGGGCGTCGGCGGAGAAGACGACGACGTCCCACGGCGACTGGTTGAGCTCGCACACGTGCGGCGACGGCATCTCCGTCAGTAATCCCGCATCGTAAGCGTGCGTGAGGACCGAGACCTTGGCGTTCTTCCGGATCCTCATACCAGATCCGGGCTCGCTAATTCTCTCTCTGCTGCTGCTGCTGCTGTTTCTGTTGTTGTTGCTGCTGCTGGCTGCTGCTGGTGTGTTTGGTTTTTTGCGGCTGTTGCGTGCGTCTCTTTGTGTTTTGTTGCTTCTCCGTGCGTGTATGCGTGTGTAGATCTCTCTTGCTGAGAGGTTGGAAAAGCTAAGCCCACCAGGCCACCACCAAGTTTGATTTTTTTTTTTTTATTTGGTTTCTTTTTGGGTTTTCAAAATGAATTATTAATGTGTTTTGTGTCGCGCTGTGCTGTGCTGTGTGTGTGTGTGCGCCATCTACTTATTTTACGGGGCCATGAGACTTATCTATCTTTTTTTTTTCCACATTTTCCCATATGTAGTCATGCGATGTATTTGTATTTACGGAAATGTCACGCACGCACGAGGTGGTGAGATTGTGAGATTGTGAGAAGTGAGAAAAGACAGCCTCGCCGTCGAAGCTACACGCATCATGCATATGTCAGCAAGTCAGATTATTAAAAAAAAAAATTACGATAATTCACATCAACTATAATATTTTTAGTTCGAAAATAACAAATTTTATGTTATTACTTTACCTCAGCACAGCTATAATATTTTTTTACTTTAGTTTTTTGTTGTGGAAATGGTAGACACGTTATTGTATTGACAGTCGTTTTTTTTTTTACTACCCTTTTTAGTTGAAACTTTAATGAAACCATAAAAATTGGTTACACTAATTTCTCGTTATATTATATATATAATATTATTTAAATATTCCTTGTCTTTCCCTAAAACAAAGAAGCGACGAGGCACAAAAAGGTATCCACGCCCCACGTGCCATTCCACGCTCCCTGAAAGAAATGCGCCACACACCCACGTCCCCAGCGTTTAATCTATTATCTATGACGACTCCTCTAATCTCTCCACGTAAATTGAAATTGGTCCAGTACTCCACCTCCACGTTAGTGAAACAAATCACAAGGCCTCAAAGTCGGATGTGTGGTATGGTATTGGTCTTAATCTTGTATGTTTACTACATCTTGAAGATTCCAACAAATGCGTGTATATGCCTCCAAATGGCAACCAGAAAACCTTTTCTTTTCTTTTTTCAAAAAAAGAAGAAGGAAAAAAAAAACGCAACCGGTTTTCATTGTTGACTAATTTATATATGCTTCAAGGCACACAATTTTCATTTAAACTATTGGCCAAAGCTCTAGCGTGTGTTTCCTTTTTAAAATGAAATAAAGAATAATGGAATGTATTTGTAACTCCAAGAAGTAATCGATTTCAGTTTTTGTTGTGCCCCACACATATAATAGTTGTTGTTTAGTATACAAATCTTTTTCCCTATTTAATGGAATAAAATCCATACGATACGAACGATAATGAAACAAGTTTGAGATGAATAGTGAGTGACATAAACTCGCTAATGATATATTTAAGTATTTTAAGTTAAAATTATTTAAATTTTTTTAAAATATCAAGTGAACATTTCAAATATTTAATTGACTTTCAAAGAATTAGGACTATTGTCTGAGCTTTATTAGATTCCCAATCCGAACATCTAACACCACTATAGTTATATATATATATATATATATATATATATATATATATATATATATATATATATATATATCAAAATGTTAAAGGAAAAAAGAATGCAATAAGTGCAACTACAATCATGATCATTTGATGGCTCATGTCACATTTAACTTCAAGAGGATATTGTAATGCATGACAGTTAAATGAAATTGTGATTTGGTCCGTTCAATCTCAATTGAACAGTTGTAATCACAATTACATTCATTGTATTTTTTTCCGTTAGCATTATCATATATATAGATACACACACATAACATATTATTAATAATTTATTATTATAAATAAAAATAATATTAAATTTTGTCTTAGTATCATTTTAAATGTCATAATGCATTTTAAAGTCGTATGAACTGATATGATAAGTTCAAAACTAATAGTATCGTGATATGCATGTGAATGGACATGTGGCTTATCCAATTCTAACAAATATATTTGATACACTATTATCTAATACTATACTATTGTCTACCTGTCTCTGTCTCTGCATGTCTACCTTGATAAAATATTGCGAGCAAGCTTGGGGTGTTACTAGTGTCTGTGTGTGTGTCATAGTTTTAGAATATATCATCCAATATTTATTTTGTTATTTAACTTATTTCTATATATCTAGAGCAAAACTTAACTATTGACCACTTCTAGGCTTCTACTTCGGGATTGAGTGTTACAAGTGTTGTGGATTTCACATCGTAATTATAGTGATGAAGTGTGGGTGTGGGTTAGTCATTTTAATATGAGTTAATAGGTTTTTTTTTTCCTAATTTTTTGCAATAAATCCATCAAATAATTACCGCTGGATCAACAGTTTGAGATTTGATTAAATCTAGCAAAGCTTTTAAAGAAACGTCAAAGACCGTCAACCTAGGTCCACGATCAATATTGAAAGTCAACAGAAGTTAAAGTCAATCAGGAGTGTGTTGATCAGGTCAAAGGAGCATGAGTTCAAGCCGAGCTAAGGCACTAGCGCTCGAGAGAACGAAAGGCTTAGGCTAGGCTAAGGAGATCAATAGGCGCTGGATCTGAGCATTAAGTGTACCTTTGAGCGCTGGATCCAAATTGCTTTGAGTTAACGAGTCATGTGAGCACTCGAGTTAAAGTGGAGGGCGAAAGGCACAAAGAAGTAATGGTCACCTTCCCAGGCCCCAGCAAACCATTTGGCTTGAAATTAAGCTTGTAGTAATCAACACTAAATTTCCAAAGCTGAATGCTTCATACCGTGAATTCTTTAATCTTGAATATAAATTTGACCCAGAGCACATCATTCCACACCTTAGATATATAGTTGGTTCAGTTGATCTCCAACTACCATGGGCATGCATTTTTCTAACAAAACTCATTCCCAAGACTGAATCGAATTTCCTTGAATTTCCTTCCCTTGCTTATTATATATCCAACAAGGACAATGCATACAACATAACCAATATATATATATATATATATATATATATATATATATATATATATATATACGCACTATATATATTCTACACCATGACAGCAACTCCACCTTCTCTATTATGCCATCTGCTGCCTGCCTCCTTAGTGATCCCTCGTATGTGTGAACACAACAGGGCAGCTTCTCTACCAGTTCCTTGGCATTCTTCAACGCTAGGCTGATGCAAGCCCTGATAATTTCTTTGATCACCTTGATTAATTTTGGATGAAGCATCAAACTTTTCCAGCTTGACATCAAAATCTGTCTTCCCTGCATTCTCCTCAGTCTTTCCAGATCCAGCAGCTGTACACCCATATCCAGGCCATCAATTGGGTGCAGCTTAGGAAGATTGAGCCTCTCTCTCACTCTCAGTCTCAGGGCAGGACTAATTTGCACAAGCACTTCAGGCGAAAGGGGCAAAATGCGGTCAGCAAGCTGATGAATTATGTTATCAGATGGTGCAGGAGGCCTAGGTCTATATGGATCATAGAACGGTGGATACCTTTTGAGCTTGGCATTGGGATCCTTTGGAACAATATCAGATTGAACTGAATGAGACTGCATGGGACTGGTTACATTGTTCTGAGAAGACGGATCGTTCTAAGGCGAAGCGATTAGGGAGACTGTAAGCTGTCGACTTTGAAAACCCACGCATGCACCACCAGCGATAACCTTTTTCTAGTCCTCTCCACTGCCAACCACGCGCGCAGACATTGGTAAATTTAGCCACACAATTTCAAGCAATTATTCAAGATTTTATTACCTAAATTTAACCCAACTAACAATTAACGAGCAATAAATGTAAGCTTTATATGTAATCCATTTAAATTATGTATTTTAAGATATTTTCTTTTATAAATAGTAGATATTATATTTTAAGTATTTGTTTTGAGGATAGTTGATACAGAAAGGACTCTAGATCAACTTATAAAATTTTCAACAAATTAAAACACTATAGCAAGGGTCATTTAATATTAATATTATAAGGGTTAAAAGGTAAATTAGCTATTAAGATAATAATATCTTTGTAATTAAGGGTAAATTTTAAATTAACTATTCTATTTATAATTGTTTTCATCATCCACCTAGAATGTATACGGTCAATAAGAAACATTTTTCAGAAGTAAAAGTTTAATTTTAACCCAAACAAACATAGTCAAAATAGTCGTGCCATCTGCGTTTCTCTTTTGCCCTTTATCTTTTGATTCTTTTCTTTTGCATGCCAATTTCATAGGCTCGGGCACACCTGAGTTGAAGTGTCCTCGCCCTCTATTGTCTTTCTTCCGCTAGTTGCTGTGAAGTATAATATTTTCCCTTATGCATTGATGGTTTTCACCATTGTTCTTAATTTGTGAACTTGTTTTTACCTATTTAGTCATTCTTTTGTTTTTGTTTTGTTTTTATTTAATTGTTAAATCAATAATACAGATATAGATTATTAAATTCCATATGATTGCTAATAGAGCCCATAGAATTTCAAAGAGGTTGAGAATTATGGCAACCGTTTAAAAACTTATTTATGGGGAAAAAATTGAAACAATAAGGGTGTAATTAGAATTATAATATTTTAATCAAAGAGAAGGGATTTTAAAAAAAATACTTAGTAGGGCATTTTATCATTTAAATTCTAGATAAAACTTACTTCAACCTGGATTGGATGTAGTTCTTTCAAACTTACGTTATTGTCATGTGCGATGCACATGACTGACATATACGAGTTGTTTTCACATATTATCACGTTATGAGTTTGAAGGAATTATCTCAAACCTAGGTTGAAGATAAGTTTTATCTCAAAAGCAATCCAAAAATCAAATTATACCAAACCCTTCCTTAGAATTTAACATGAACTCTAATAAAGATTTAAAATCATCAAAAAAAAAACATAAAAATATGTATGAAAGGCACCTTAGTCTCCAAAATAAAAGAGATTTCGTGGATTGTTTAATCTAACACATTAGAGCACATAGAATATGGCTTTGGTGTGAAGACAACTTTGTTAGAACGGACGATCAAGCCCTACATAAAAATAATCGATCAATATGCAATGACCAATATAGGAATATTTGGTCAAATTAGCTTTTATACGAGTTCATCATATTTTATTTTTATTTCCAATTTTCATTGTATCTAATTTTTTAAAAAACCTAGTTTCTAAAATACATTTTTCTAACCGAATTTGTTTTCAATGAATATATATATATATATATATATATATATATATATATATACATATATACACACACACACACCTGTTCATTTTACAAAAAATAAGAATCAAATATGCCAAAATTATTTTTTTATAGTTAAATTGATATATCATGCCTACATAAGAATAACATCGCTTACTATAGAATTTATTTTAAGTGTCATATTTCATGTAAGAATATAATAGTCTATTGGTCAATTTTAAATTTTATATTTTTTAGGGACTAATTTTTTGTTTGCATTATATTTTAAACTACTAATGTAGCATTACTAATTAAAATCCATAAAATCAGTTCAAGTCTGGTTTCCTTTAGAAAACAAAATGACACTTTATGGTAGCATATAATGACGGAAGTTTATAAATGTATCTGGCATAACACTACTATGTGAACTATATAAATGTGTTTCAAATTTTCTCTTACATACCCTTTACTAAGATCTATTTACATGGGGTATATAATATACATAGGGGTCAATAACTAAATTAACCCGCTAACTATTATATATTGACAATGAAACTGTGATAAGACCATTTTACCTTATTCAATCAAACTCGAATGAATCTAGCCCCTCACTCTCTAAAGGTAATGGGTTTCTCCTATATCTTCGAGTTGGACATAAACGAAGCTGAATTTGTTGGACCGTAAATGGAATGATTGAGGTTATGAATCTCACTTGGGCTCTGCCATAAATGATTGTGTATGTCTTTAAATTTCGAGCCACCAACGGAGAACCCAAAATTAGCTAGAAGGTTTTGACTGGCAGTTCAACCTTCAAGCATGTTCACACCTTAAGACATTGCAAGTCTCACTGTGGAAGATTCATTGGTAGTATTTGGTACATAGGAGAGCCACATTGAGCGTCATAGTTGTGTGTTTTAAAGAGTATTCATAACCCAAGTATGGATTAAGCAACTCCATCGTATTCTTTATCTTTTACGGTACATATGCATGCAAATAAGAGTTGGAAGAACATATATATTAGCATCCTTCCATTTATAAAAATATCCTGGAATCTTCTCGTATGCTAAATTTTATTGAACTTTTATGTAAAGGGTAGGAGAAACAGTGAGTCGGCTAAAAGAAAAGTTTAGGAGATTGTTCTTATAACTAAAGTTTAATGCGTTGTGTTAACTAATATGGCATACTTGATTCATAGTTCATCGGTCTCCTTTTCCTTCATTCTAATTGTATTATTGTTGCGTTTACTTCAAAATGTATCCCATTTATAAATTAGGATAAAAGAAAAGATATGATGTGTGGAGAATCTAATTTAATATATATATATATAAAAAAGATTATAGGATAGAGTTTTATTTTATTTGTTTTACTATTTTAATAGTTTTAATAAAATAATGGCCGTTTCATAATGTTAGGACATGTTGAATTATACTGTTTTCTGTTTTTATTTTAAAAACATGATAGTTATTTTTTGGATAAAAATTTAAAAATTAAAAAAGCTAAAATGTTATTTTCATTATTAAGGTGCCAAAAGAAAACAACCTTTTGTTAACTTTATTTTTTTATTTTTATAACAATAAATAATTATCCCATTTAAAAAACCTAAACCTAAAATAAAACAAACAAACAACTTAACTTGTATATGACGTGTCAAATTATAGCCGCAGGACAGACACAGAGGAATTTTGTTACATCGTATCAAAAAGTACAGAATAAAAAAGCTTAAATAATAATAATAATAAATATATTGTAGTGGGTATTGCCAAAGCCCAACGATAGGGCCCAAGGCACCCGGCAGCCGCCTGGTAGCGGTACATCAAACGAGCCACGCTGGCGATCCGCCAGGCAACCCTACAAATAAATCCAAACCGTCGATTGTTCTAACAATCCAACGGCCACTCTTGCTCCTCCCTAAAACGAAACCCCATTTTCAAAATCTCTCAAAAATTTCAAATCCCATTCCAAAGTATTCCCGCGCTAAACTTTTCCCCCGAATCCCCGCTATAAATTCCCTCCTCATCTCCACAATTTCCAACACACGCTCTCTCTCTCTCTACTTTCTCTCTCTAGCCCCCCAGTTTGTTCTCTGATCTCGTCCCTCTGTCTCCGATGGCTCGCACAAAGCAGACGGCGAGGAAGTCGACCGGAGGAAAGGCCCCGAGGAAGCAGCTGGCGACGAAGGCGGCGAGGAAGTCGGCGCCCGCGACGGGAGGGGTGAAGAAGCCGCACAGGTTCAGGCCGGGGACGGTGGCCCTGAGGGAGATCAGGAAATACCAGAAGAGCACGGAGCTCCTCATCCGTAAGCTTCCCTTCCAGCGCCTGGTCCGCGAGATCGCCCAGGACTTCAAGACTGACCTCCGATTCCAGAGCGGCGCCGTCGCTGCCCTCCAGGAGGCTGCCGAGGCTTATCTCGTCGGCCTCTTCGAAGACACAAACCTGTGCGCCATTCACGCCAAGAGGGTCACCGTGATGCCCAAGGACATGCAGCTCGCCAGGAGGATCCGAGGCGAGAGGGCCTAGAGAGAAGGTGGGGTGGATGGTGGTGTTGCTGTGACCTTAAGGATGTGTTTTTAAGGATTTTCTTTCCCCTTTTTAGATCTGTGTTTCTGTTTTTGTTGAGGTAATGGCGATGGATGTAATCTTTTCTGTAAGTGTTGGATTGGATGTGTGATGGGATGATAAATATATTTGTTCGAGATTTATCGTTTAAAAAATCTATGAGAAATTAAGATTTTTTTTTATGATAATTATATAATCTGTGATAAAAATGTAAGGGTAAAAATATTAATTTAAATAGTTCTATTCTTGTCCTTACATTTTTATATAAATATATATAATTTTTTCAAAAGCATTTATGTAATTGGCTTGTTATAATGTGAGTGGTAGTGATTTTTTTTGTTTGATTTGGTATTGTCATTGTTATGGTTATTTATTGGTTATGTAATTTTGATTATATTTAGTATTATTTAAATTTTTTTTACCACAATCAATTTTTTTTTTTTTTGATTTTTTCTACCTTAATCAATAAAGTACCTGGACTACCCATCAAAATTGGTAACTTGTCACAATAAATTATTGTTGCCAAGTTTTTTTTAATGGGTCTCCCAATTATTAGTTATGGATATTATAGTTCTTAATGCTGGAAAGATTATAATTAAGTTATGGATTTTGATAATCAGTTTTAATTTGCTTTTGGAATTATTTGAAAGAAATGGTTAATGTTTTTTATGGTTGAAACCTGAAAGCTCAATTTTGCTTTCATAGGTTCCTCGATGATTTAAATTAATCATAACGGTAACAGAGATTTGAATCCTTCTAAATTAAAACTGAAAAATAAATAAAATGAGGTTAGAGTATCAGACCAATTTGCCTCAGTAGCAAGATATCAAAATTTATGTACAGCGATTAAAAACCCAATAATCATTCATTCACAGCTACCAAATGACTACCACCGATCATTCCTTCATTGATAATTTGTATATATATATATAGTCATTAGGATCTGATATACAATTACAGCGTTGCCGGTCATGTATCATTGTGAAACGCAACAAAAGCATTGCTAATTCACATCAAACAATGACATTTCACTT
The DNA here is from genome assembly GCA_023512835.1 of Taxillus chinensis. Lineage (NCBI taxonomy): Eukaryota > Viridiplantae > Streptophyta > Magnoliopsida > Santalales > Loranthaceae > Taxillus > Taxillus chinensis. Next base: position 9,916,054 of record CM042086.1, read on the forward strand.
TGTGAATACACTCATCTGGCTGTAGCTATGCAAATCCCTGTGACGCTCATACCAGATCCTGCACGAGTTGGATACAGCTACTCTTCCAAAACCTTCATTATTCACCAGCATCTAACTGTGCTTTTGATCTGAAAGATCAAGAAGTTCCCTTATGCGTTCTAACCATTCCTTCATTGCTCTGGCAATGATCATTGCCACGCCAAGATTGATGTGTTTCCCGAAATCACCAGCAAGGATGATTGCTAAAAGAAAAAGTACCAGAGTTTAGGAGATGCACTTGTGTTTATTTAGTAAACGGAATAGAAGTCATACTCTTAACGCGTTGAAACCTAGCAAAGTAGATCCAAGACTAAATCAAATGAAAGACTATTTCCAACGTTTTGCCAAACACAGCCTTGATAAGTTGGTCAATGATCTCAATTTTGTCTGGCTTAGGTGTCAACTGAGTTTGCAGCCATGACTATAATTTTTATTAGTGTCTGACGCACTCTATCCACACATGATCCATGCCCATTAAGGTGGAATTTTATTTGTCTCAGTATCAATAATCGAAAGTTAATGTAGCAATCTGAATCCAAAGTTATTTAGAAAGCAGCATCCTGTGAAAACTTAAATGCTGACTCTTTTTTTGTTTTTTTCCTAAATAAGTATAATGAAACTTTTTGTTTCAAGAATGTCTAAGACTGATTGTGCAAACTTGCATGCTCTTTAATTGTGTGTACTAGGAATATGGATGATAATTTGTTTTCTTAAATAATTGATATTGACTTCAACCTTGAAGAAAATGCTAACCTTGGTTCCAGCCACAATAGTGCCATTTAGAGGATGAGCAGCACATGCAGCAACACTTTCAGTCAGGGGAACAAACCTATTTTCCCTGGATCGATACTGTGTCCCAGACGTGCTTGGTACTTCCGCACTACAGACATACAACAATTACTCAATACAAAATGGACAACATGAGAAGCACATTGAGCTACCGAATAAGCATAGATACTACAAGGAGAGAGAATAATTTAAATTTCAAAGGTGAATAAACTCTGAATTAACATCACATAATTTCATAAACATAAACGAAAAGAAAAAATTTCATCTAACAATCTAGTATGAGCTTTGAAGAGGTTTGTACTTGTAGTCTACATGGCAGGGTGATCTGGAGTCTGGATAGAAATCTAAAAGATGAAGCCCAGTATCTGATGATGATCCGATCACATAGATCTGCAGCAGAAACAGAACAATTGTGCAGAGAAAAGCTTAAACACCTAAAACCCTTGCAAATGATCACGCAATCATAGAAAAACTACTGCACATAGTCATAAGAAATAGGGGTACTGTGCTTCATGTAATAAATAAGATCAGATAGTCAAAGGAAAGGCCAGATCACGCTACCTTATATGTGCATTTTACCCCGCAACCCGCACTTTGAATTTACAAAATTCAGGAGGCAGATACTCATACCAGATGAAACCTTTAAGCAGTACCTTGCCAGCTATTTATTTCCATTTTCGTCTGATGCAACAATCTAAAATACTAATTTCACTCTATATTTAATTTTTTAGGTTTAGCTAGAATAATCAAATATTGCACTGCCACCAGTCCCATCACCTCATTGAGGCTAAAAAAACAGGTGTTGCAGTTGTAGAAGATGTACATATGATCACATGCATTGTACTGTGAAAACTCCGAACCTATGTCCGTTATTGCATAATTAGACTACCAAGTACACAACAAACATGTTGCACCAGATGATCCAGCAACTGTAATAGTAAATATTATGGTTTTTCAATGGATGGGATTACGGTAAATTGGAAACCTACCTACGGGAACACCCCCACACATGCCTCTAAATTAGATGCAGGGATTCAATATCAAGACCTAAAATTGTGAACTACTTACCCAGTCCTCCATACAATTGGGAAGGTGTGATAGGAATAACAGTGTAAAGCGGTAGGAAGACCAATTAAAGTAGATGTTAATCTGCTCAGCTAATTAATGGTCCACTTCGCCTCTAACATGAAGAAGTGGATGTTAAATTGTTGATTCCAGACAATAAACAAATTGAATGTGGTCTTTAATTGGTTAGGTAAAGTAATAAATGTGTCTATTGAACAAAAGTTAGTTAAAGTAATAAATAAACTAGAACAAAAGGTACACCTAATAGCTTCAAAAAGATTAGCATGTGACTCAAAAGTTTTCTTCACAAGTTCATCAGTTTTAACACATACTTACATTCATGCAAGAAATGATGAATACTTAGGCAAGAAATATGAAGCTAACTGACGAGTAAACCAAAATTGGAAAATCTTACTGAGTGTGACGGTAGCCATGATGGCTTCCTCAAGTATGAAAGATCAGCAGATCTATTTGAGCCATCTCTGATATCAACAGAAAGAATACATGTAATAAATGAAAATTTTGTGCTAGTGACCTACAATGAAAGCCCTAGAAGGGTGTTCAGTTGACTTACAGCCAAGCTGGGGGAGGGCAATGAATATGGGTCACCTGAAAATTATAGATATCCAAAACTCCAGACCTACATAAAGCAGAAAGCCACCACATAAGTGAGAATAAATAAATAGGCACTAGAAAGAAACAAATTATCACATGTTCAAAACTGATATCCCAGTTTTGAACATTATATATATATATATAAACCCTCTCTTATTAACAGACTACAGGCTACAAACACCCCAGATGCTAATACAATTTTTTTTATTTTCCTTTTATCCACATGTGAGTGATCCCAATTTCAACTTTCACTGAGAAATTTTCAAATAGCTCAGTAGCAAAAAACGGGGAGCTTCCAAACATAAAGTAATTTTAAACAACGAGAAGAAAGATAAAAAACAAACAATAACGCACTTATGTTCCAACCTACCAACCATCATCAAGATGGAACGCCAATTGATGGGGACAAGATGGATCAAAATTGATTGCATGTACCTCCTTCGGGATGATGTCTGACTGTGCCTGCAGCACAATGAGATTCATGGCTAAAGGACAGATAATGGCACAGGAAGAAGCAAAAATAACAGCAATTGCAATGGCTAATGGGAAATAAAAGGCAACAAACATTTCATTTTATTCTTTTGCCGTGGGAAAAGTAATGCATCTCATCACATGACAATTATGGAGTCTCCTAAGCACAGAATGTAAACTTGCCAAACATAAGAGTGTCGAAAGATTTTATTGGAATCAGACGTTTGTTTTTAATTTTATTGTGATAGCAAAGGACAATATGAATAATTTGAATAGCTGTCATAGCAACTTGAACTGGATAAATTAAAGAGATGAAAAACCACAAAATTTTGAATTTCTGGATATTTGAATTCTATGACAACTGCGGGCTGCTTGTGTTGGCTCATCAAATCAGCAGGCCAACTACGTAGAGTTTAGCTATACCTTTATTACTTCCGTCCATTAAGAATGTTATCAAAAACCTTAAAGTTTGTTCTTTGTAGAAGGCAAGTCACCCTATACATTTTCCAGACACTATAAATATAAATAATATATAGGTACTCAAAAAAATATGGCATCTTGCGAGCTGATTACTTGTATGCGACTTTGAATCAGTAAATCAAATTAAATGATTGAAATCAACAAAAAGAAAACACCAAAAACTGTGTACCTTTAGAGGGCCAATCTTTTCCAGCATTGGAGCTAACTTCAATGATGCTAAAGGATCATTAAACACCTGAAACATCAAAATATGATTAAAAATATCAAAAATTATAGTGCTAGCACTAAGCTCTCACACTAGTAAGAAAGGAAAAGAATTAATGCTAGTAGATTAAAAAAACAAAGTAGAAGTCATTGAATGAAGAAAATTATGTTATAACAGATGATAATGATTATAATGCGAATAATTAATTTATTTGGGGATTCATACTCTAGGCTTAAGTGCTATTTGATTAGAGATATTTGACACAATAATTTCTTAATTATGTTGAATGATTATTTTTTAACTACTAATTATGTTATTATAGTTTTTAGAACTTGTTTATGAATTTATTTATAAACCTTAGGAATCACTATTTGATTTGATTTGCAATTTACACAATGACATAAATGATTATCAATATCATTCACAATTTGACACCATTAACTCAATCTATCTTGCTATTGTAGTCACAAAACATTTTTCAATATATAATATCAAGTGGTAAATGGTAAAATTTGTATATATTACAAGTTAATAATCGAAAAACTTCTAAAAGATTTTTACAATGATGAACAACTGAAAAAATACGCATTTATTGAAGATTTTAACCCAAATAGATTATTTTCACAAAGAAATAAAAAATATATGAAAAAAATGTGTCATAAATATTGCACCTCTTTATGGCTTTGAAATGCCGAAGCTCTTCCTCCACGAAGATCCCACAAATATATGATCCCATGTTTGCCAGCACCAAAAACCATCTAAATAACATAAAAGAAATATTAAAATTTTAAACTAAAAAAAAACTAAAGGATAAAATTAAAATGAAAAGTGCTGTAAGCACTTACAACAAATTACAACCACAAATTTTCTTAATTTATTCAAACTTTACAGTGGGCTGATAAAGATTTAATCATTATCAATGCTTCTAAGACATGATACTGAAGATTTGATGATGAATCAAGATTGTAATAAGATAATAAATTTCATAAAACTTCAAAATTATATATATATATCAAGAATAATCTAATACAACATTAAACCTTTCATTGATTTACATGATTATATTTATCTTCTTCTTCTACCTCTAAAATCATATCCCAAATAGATAATGTATATTAACGATCATTTATCTCCCTTCTTTAGATCCCAGGTAACAAGCTCCTTGGTGGTGAGACACAATAATGTATATTAACAATCATTTATGAGCATTCAACTAGATAACAAAGCCTTGCAGTTCTCATTTCATATTATTAAATTAATATGTTCTAGACCTCTTTATATCATGAATAATATGGTTTTGTTATAGAATATAATGACCATAACTAGATATTTCCAACTAAGATCTTAAACGTATGTGAGAAAATATTCAAAGAACTATGAGCAAGTTGTCACTAATGTTTTACATCTAAACTAGAACTTTCCAAACTCTCAAACATTAAAACGACATTCTTTATGGGTCATATCATTAAAAAATGTGAACTAATTAGTTTCCAATAGAATAATTATTGACATAATGATGCTTAATTCTATCTATTAAACTCAAAAAATATTATACCACACTACAATTTAGGAAATATACAAATGAGAGCTTACAAATCCATATTAGTTGAAATAAATAAATAATAATTAATTTAGTAAATAGTAAATTTAGTAATTTAATAATAAATAGTAAATTTAGTACTCACTTGATTGTCTGCATGTAATTGGATACCGTTAAGAGTGCCAAATGAATTTGTTCTCAACTCAAGACATGGAAGAGAACTCATCCGTCTATCCCACATATTAACTACACCATACGGATCAGAAGCAAGTAACCTATTGAATAAAAAAATGAATTTAAAATATATATATTTATAAAAAAAAAAATACCATGCCCAGCATATAATCCAAAAAATATTAAAATTTTTATATTAAAAAAATAATATTAAAAGACTTGAAGCAGATGTTAGAATTAATTGTAAAATATGAAACTAATGTTGTTAGGACTCATATTGATCTAAAGGAAGGTGAATAGACAAGTTAATAAAAAAATCTCACATATAAAATCACGATACGACTGCTTGCAGAATTGGCTTTCAATAATATAAGATAATAATGCAGAAGACAAACAAAGTATTTATATATTAACACGAGTTCAAAACTTTACAATAATCAGTTCTGGAATGTTTAAAATGAAACACATATACTAAAATATAACAAAAAAACACAGAAGAAGCAAACTGGAAAAGAAGAAAACTATTCTATCACTATGCGCTAGGGTTTTAACACCATATAGCTTAGCCCACACAAATCCTAACAATTCTGCTTCTTTTCATGTTCACAATTTAGTATCTTATCTACAATATATACAAGTCTAAGTGTGCAGCCATTTTTGATTTAAAATCTTCTAAACTTTGCAATGGCCTGTTATAGCTTCTTAATAAGGTAAATAGAATCTTCCATTGAATCGCCAACAATAACTTACTAAGTTCATCAATCATTTACCTGAAATTGAATCAGAATGAGTCACGTTATCATTTCACTGTTCATCCTTGTTAGCAGGGAGAGGTAATATATTGTGTTGAAAACCTGGATCAACATCGGTCAACCATCAGATCATGAAGTTATAAAACAAATCTGTGTTGATCCTTCAAATAATGTTATATGATGCTGTACGAATTTACATTGTGATTCAGACATCACTCCTTAATAAAAACATGTATCCTACTTGATCTAGATACAGTTCTCTTCCTGATTCAAACAACTTTCTTGCAAAACACATATATCTTCGCACTCCTTCATTCCTGATATGAACAATAATTAGGACGACAATGTTTCACTGAGAACATAGCCAATTCAGAAAAGCACTTGATGCTTTAGTGGGACAATATCATTCCCTTTTTTAAAGCTGATACGGTCACGGTTTTCCTTCAGCTTTTCATGGCTAATACGAATAAATCAATGCTAATACAGACACATGCAGGATATAGACAGTGTTTTCAATGTTAATTTGTACATCCTTAGGAGCTGATCGAGACAGCCTTTGTAGACTTCAACTTTGATCAAGCCAAGACCTCACAAGCCTTATACTTTTTTGACCATTATTGATATAGCGTTGACTTCTGTTAACTTTTGTTCGTGCCTTCCTAAAATTGACTTTCGTTTACCATCGTTAACTTTTCAGCTGTGTAATCCTATGCCACAAACAAAGTCTTTCTGATCTGCCTCAAATCCATCATAAGACTAAATTATCATTCTCGGTAAGATTTAACAAGCCTTTTATTCTAAAGTTTTCTCATAGGTAGATTAAAAACTACGCAAACTCAAATTTCATCTACAACCTCACCCCAAAGGGATCAAAAGATTCAAGCGTACTGGTCCAATTTCTTCGGTTATCAATACATGATTTAGTTAGAATCATCACTTCAACAGGTACACTGATTTCATCAAATCCTTAATCTAACACATGACAAACACCCACAACCTTTAATGACGCTTGCATAGATACTTTCAAATTTAAATTTAGCAGCAATGAGAGCTCTTTCCCCATTCTTTTTTGTATAATTATTGCAATAATTCACTTAATAGCACCACTTCATAATATGAACAAGGAAACACTTCCATAACCTGCAATGTTTCATTCACTTAATCACCCTTTTTACCTTGGTATATTTAATCTTATTTGCAAATTATTGCACACATACAAAATGAGAAACTTTAGTGGCTTCTGGATGTGCTTATGCATCTGCTCCAGTGCTCCTAATCAACCCTTTAGAAAACAAACACAGGAACTGGAGTCGATGACTGAATTCTTATAGTCAGAAGGGTGACATTCCTAAATCAGAGATAGGCAGGATTAATGTGCGCACTTGCTCTCATGGACGGAACTGAATGCAGAAAACCAATCTGCATTTTTTAGTATATATTAGCTTATTTTTACATACCTTGAATCATCATTTGAGGTAAATGCAATATCACATAGACCTTGATCAATACCATACCCATGGATGGTGACAGTATGTTTTTTCTTAACACCTGCATTAATGATGAAAAATAACCATAAAGTGACTTCCTATACAAAGAATTATTTAAAGTCCCATTTGAATCCAGAATTTTTTGAAATTGATTGAAACAGCAATTGCATTCTTGCAACTTGAAGGTGGTGTTTGGTAAAAGGGCAAACAAGTTTTATTCTGTTGCAGTTTTGTAGAACATCTAACTAATTGCTTAGCTAATTGATAAAAAGATTCATATTGATATGCTTATTTCACACACCCTAGAATAAGGTAGGAATCGAGGTTAAGATTCTGTAAATCAAACACGACTTTAGAAATTAGGATAGAAACACACACAATATCAAGAATGGAAAGAGTGGCATACTTCAACTGGTTTAGAAGAGACATAACTGACGTCAAAAATTAACACTTCATTACTTTTCATGGATGTGCAAGCTACCTGAAAAGAAAACAAGGATGAAATCCAATAGGCAGTTAATTGGAATTATGAAAAACATAGTCTATTAACCTAAACAGCATATTCATATGACAAAACAACTAGTTAACAAAAATAACTTTATAAGAAAAAATACTAAGAATTTGCAGACTTTTAAGGAAAGGTAGTTGTTTTGCAGAGATTTTCAACAAATCGTGCATTTAGCCAGGAGGGCACAGATTCACAATAGCATGAGCCATTCACAACTTTGTAAAGAACATTGAGAAACTAAATTAAAATGTGTTGATGACACTCTATGCAGAGATACACAAAAAGTAAGAACAAACCTCATCTTGATTAGTGATATTCCATCGAACAGCTTCAAGTTCCTTGATGTGTTGAAATGTGCAGTAGATGTTTTCTCTCATCCTCCTGCACAGCTAGAAAAATATAGACCACTCATCTTGAATAAAGGAGGTAGACACAGCAGTGAAACAAAGTCGAAGTCATTCAAACAATGCTTTAAAACCATAGAAATTAACTACCACAAAATGTAAGGCAAAACAAGCAGGAATAACTCTGGCAACTCATCTGCCCCAAAAAAAAAACGCTAAACAAAGACTGCTCTTAGACTCACAGCAGTCCCTTCACAGGCATGTCGTCCTCATTAATCCTCAATAGTTGGCCATAATCTAGTGGTTAAATTACCTGGGGATAATCCATTACTTGACGATAAATTGTATCAAAGTCATGTACAGTCAAGCACCCTAATTTAGTGACTGATGCCAAGTATATTCCCTGAAAAGAAAACATTAGGATGTCAGAAGAATAACAAGAAGCAAAAAAGCAAAAATATTTAACTACCAATTTGATACTTGCATATTATCTGAATTCTCAAGTATTAAATGAGTAATATAGACAAGCCAAGATTCCCTTCTCATGCATCCAACAAAAGAAACATGCAAAATTCAGAAAGAAAGGAAAAGGAAGGAGGTCAAATCCCAAATTCAGAAACAAAATGATAACAAATAGAACGGACACCAAGTTAATTAGAGGAAAAACATACATATATTTAAAACAAAACAAATTACTAAAACACACACTCATGTCCAAATTGCAATTTCTCAGAAATTGATGAAGCGTTACCTTCAAGTCAAAATCCAGTGCAGAGATGCCCTGCCTGGAAGAAGAAAGAGAGTTAGCTATTCCCTTATGAAACCTATAGGTAATATGAACTGCAAAATAAAAAATAATAATTTTAAAATAATAATAATACTGAATAATCATCATACTACTGGACCTGTAAAATAGCAAAATCGTTCACGTGGAACACAATATCTAAGTATATGGCATTCGAAGGCCCATAAAATGAAATAAACATGCATGACAATCTCAACGTCCGCAACATCCCATTGCCAATTCACAGTTTTGAGTGTTTTGACTAAAGATTTCTCTGAGGTAGATACATTCAGCAGTGTTTACTACTTTCTTCTATACCCACAGCCAACTGCAATTCAACTCTACTACTATCTCTCTCTCCACAAGAATAACTTCAATTTATGTCACACCTCTAGCTCATTGAGAAAATGGGTCATATTCTACAAGATCATCAAACCTCTTGAACTTGAAATAAATGGTTCTGTCAACCCAATTGTAAATGATGTCTCCATACCATGTATTAAGTTGTTTTATTACGGATACATAAAACAAGACGGACCAAAACAAAACAACAAATAAAAACTGCATGATTCGAGTTTATTATTTCGATAAGAAAGTGAAGACAAGCTACTGATCTAATGGCCAATCTGGCATCCACATCTGCAAGATTAGTAATTCCATTCATCTGTTAAAGAAAAAAATCCATCATCTAAATAACGAGAGAAAAAACAAAAACATGGTTATGGTTAAGCAGAAAATGGAGTAAACATACATGTGTCGGACACGGCACTCCATCGATGATAATAAGGCGTAAACGCTCCAATCTTTTGACAAGTTAGGAAACACAATCAGCCTCGTGAAAACCTTACAGACCTCAAAAAAAAAAAACGACGATAGGGGTTTTACAAACCTCGGAATAAGTTTGATCAACAGACCAGAGATTTGGCGGCGGTATGGATCCGAACCTGCCGGTGAGCTCAACCAGACTCTAGACCATCGAGGCCTTGACCCAAAACCAAAAACAAAAATTGTAATGGAGCTCGAATGAGTGATGTGTGCAGACATGGAAGCAATTAGGAAAAGACAAGCGAGATGATTGATCACCTTCGATTGGTTTAGGGGATTTGAACGATGGAGAGAGGAACCAAGTACTTTTCCATATTATGTTGCGGTGTTACGTGTGTGTGTCGGCGCGAGAGCATCCGACAGAGAAGGTGTTTGAAGCAGAGAAAAGCACCAAAGAGGGGCCAATCTAAGTACCCCCCGCCTTTTCCTTCCCGCTTCTCCTTTCTTTCCCCAGTTTGAACACATTTTATTTACATTATAACGCATTTCATTTCATTTTTTTGCCTTAGATGAATTAAAAATAAAAAAAAAAATATCTATAAGGATATTATGTAAGTAATTCTAATAAAAAAATATTTTTTCTATCCCCAAATTACTAAATTGATAAATAAAAAGTTTTTAAAAATAATAAAATTACTACCTATTATCTATATAAATTTTACTCCTTAATTACTAATAAGAGACCAAACATCAGAGAATTTACAATCGCCTACTTTACCACATCTTGTAAACATGTAGTTATCAAAACCACCCAATTCGATGTAGGCCTAAAATGTAATGAAAATCACCAACACACACACACACTATATATATATATATATACATAGAAACTAAATTGATCAAATAAAGATGCTCATTATTCAAGCGTTTTTCAATTACAAATTCAACAGCCCAAACAACATGAGAGATACTGACTATCAATCTATAACAAGAACACAACAGAAAAAATACAGAACTAAGCCCTCTGCCGCGGATCCCCTCTGGCGAGCTTCTTGTCCTTGGGCATCACGGTACCCTCTTGGCGTGAATGGCGCAGAGGTTTCAGGGTGTCCTCCAATAGGCCGAATGATGGCCTCGGCAGCCTCTGGAGGCGGCGACGGCGCCGCTCGAAGCGGAGGTCGGTCTTACGAAGTCCTGGGAGATCTCGCGGACCAGGCGCGGAAGGAAGCTTTGCGACGAGGAGCTCCGTGCTCTTCTCGGTACTCCCTGACCCCCCAGCGCCACGTCCCCGGCCTGAACCTGGCGACTTCTTCACCCCTCCTCGCCGGCGCCGACTTCCTCGCCGCCTTCCGTCGCCAGCTCTTCCTCGGGGCCTTTCCTCCGTCGACCTCGCCGTCTGCTTTGTGCAGCCATGGAGACACAGAGGGACGAGGTTGGAGAAGAAGAAGAAAGTGGGACCGGGAGGCAGAGAGGCCTGAGAGAGAAAGTAGACAGAGGTTCCGAGGTCTGGTGGCTGTCGGGGTGTTTTTGGAGGTATTTATGGAGCGGAAAATGGGATTTTGGGGCTATTTTAGATTTGGGAGGAATGGTGTGGACCGTTGGATTGGTGATGGCTTATCGACGGTGTTTGATTTCATGATCCGATTCTCACCGTGTCATGGGTACGTGTTTCTTTGGCGAAAAACTTCAATCTGCGAATCTGTAGCTGGTGGATTGGAAGGTAATCAAGGGTGGATATATGTTGAAGGGTCAAGTGATTTGGATCGCGATCTCCTCCGAAAATCAAATTAATACGTACCGTTCGATAAGCCACTAATCCAACGGTATGTTTTTAACTACTAAAAACCCACTGTTTTATGGGAAGGAAAACCATCTTTTGATAAATTAATGAGGAGGAACTTTGTACATGTGTTACATGGATACTAAAGATTGATTAGGCTAATGATTTGTTTGGCCCATGAATAAAAGGCTGACAGAAAAAAGGTTGAAACGCTGATGATATTATTATATATATTGAAACCTTTTCTTGCTAGCCACTATAAATGCCATTTGGAGAATTAGAATCCTCTATAATTATTTTTTTTTTTATATTAAAATTAGCTAGTTAAAAAAACATCAAAATAATGTTATTTGACACCACCACCATATAGTAACTGTTAAAAATCTAAACTTATTATTGGAGAATGGTTCATGATGTTGATCCTATAAAATAGCAATAGAATTAAGCGTTCAAGTCTTGAATAAACCATGAATTTCATCTAGCTGAAATTTTCATAAAGAGTTTTCACTGTTTAATTGGTATATGTAAGCGTGTGGCACACAATTTGCCTTAACCCCACCTCGGATACCAGCCAGACTGCCAGAACCCAAGACAACCTTAGACCACTTCAACGTCATCAAGAAGAGTATCAAATCAAGGGTTCAAATAAAAAATCATGTAACACGCCTGTAATTCCCCATACTGCAAGTACTACACCAGCCATTTTGCCTGGAGCTCTAATATCTTCTAGTAAGGGTAGGATTACAAAAACTCTGCCATCAATCCTTTAGACTTTAAGTAATCTTCCTTTTGGAACACAGACAAATGTAATGACAAAATTTGAATCTACGTACACTGATGATGTCCTATTTATTCCAGTAGATTTGTTAGTTGTTATAGCGAAATTATCATTATAAATAATCAAGAAAAATTAAGAGAACAAGACACGTACACTCATCAAATGCACAAGCCAGAACGGTAATAATATAACAAAAAAGAGAACTGTATACATAATACAATTTGACCGTGACCATTTGAGAAAAGTGCCATTGGGCTTTTTGTTAAGCCAAACAGTGACTCATTTACACGGACTCCTATGATATAAAGGACGACAATGAAAGTGAGGTAAAATATTTACAAAGGCAAAACACAAAAAATAGTTTTTTTCATTTTGTTCGCAGTAAAGAGTTTTAGATTACATTATGAAATCTACATAAGACCTTATATTATTGGGATTAACGATTGTTGGTTTGTTTTGGATGAGATCCCCATATGAGAGAGCATGGATCACAAAGACAATAGTCTGTCACCAATACGCTTTCACCAATTTTGCAGTACCTGCATAATTTTCATATGGAAGTAAGATAAAAGGAACCACAACCAGAAATGACGTAAATTTAAAGCAGGAGAAACAGCACAGTGACTTACAATTTAATCTTTGAAATCTGCAATTTATATCTGCAGGCTTTAGCTAAATCTAATTATAGTTGCTGTCAAACAAAAAGTCTAGTATTGGTAGTAGCATCTAATGTACTCGTACCATCAATTCCAAGATTGAATAGGGTGTGTCAACCCCTCCATAATCCATAGATAACATGAGTGGAGAGCTAAATTCAGATCCTCCTCATTTGAAACTGTGTCTTTCTCGTAGTGATTCAAAGACAGGCTGCTGAGTGGAGATACCAGTTGGTTTCCCTCTACAGGGCCTCCCTCCCTCACTTTGAAAAGTGTCTTTGTCAGTGATTGAAGCTTCTCTCCGTCAATTGTATTCTCATTTGTAGGCAATCCCATCACATGCTTTTACCTAATGCTCATCTGACCTAATATGGGTCCATCCATTGCTGAAGGAAGACTGCCCAGGATTATAATTGGGCCCGTCTTCCACCAATGGATCAAAGATTATGAGCAGCACCATGATGCAACTCTGGTATCACAGTAACAGGATGCTGAGGTCTGCTACCCACAAACACACTTGAGTTCACAGGGATCACATTG
>CM042086.1:9930325-9950303 GCA_023512835.1 Taxillus chinensis
ACGGTTGGAAAAGGGATCGAGACACTAATTCACGAAAGTGTTGAGCACCCGTATCCTCTACTTGTTCACCTTTTCCTTGCAAAACTAAACCCTCAGCCATCCACAACGACACCACCTCCTCTTCCTCAAATTCATAGTCCTCTGGGAGCACTGAGCAATAGGAAAAACAACGTTTCAAGTGTGATGGAAGTTCAAAGTAACTCAACATTACAACAGGAAGCATACAACATCCCTCTCTTCCCGGAAATTGATCATCCGATAGATCCCAAATCCTGCTGCTTAATATAGCCTCCCAACCCTGGCCTCGATTTTCACCGCGCAAAAGCCCACCAAGTAATTTGGCTGTCAACGGAAGGCCTTTGCACTTGTCCAAAATTTTCACACGGAAAGGCCCTGCCTCTGATTCAAAAACGGGATTTGTTTTCTCAATTACATGTTGCAAAAATACTGACCAACAAGCACCGTCGGGTAAGGGTCTGGGGCGATGAATTTTCATCTCGTCAAAAGTTTGGATCATGGAAGCCACTTTCTTGTCTCGAGTTGTTACTATAATTTTGCTCCCCGGTGCTCCGACTAGAAATTGGAATCGAAGAGGCTCCCAATGATCTAAGTAGTTCCTGGTCCACACATCGTCCAATACAAGTAGGAACCTTTTTCCCCCTACTACTTCCTTGAGTTCAGACTGAAGTTGATTCAGTCCGCTGGAATCGGAGGCTCGGGAAGTGAATGACTTAATGATATCACTGGCAATTCTCATGACATCAAAATCGTTTGATACGCAAACCCAGCCATAGATATCAAAAGGCGGCTTCTGCTGCTCCTGCACGGAGTGGAAGACATCACGAGCCAAGGTTGTCTTGCCAATGCCTGGCATGCCAACAATGGCAATCACCTCCACATTTGCGTCCCCGACGCTTGTTAACTGTTCAATTATCATTTCCTTTTCTTTCTCCCTTCCGAACACCTGTGCATCCAACGCCGGGCCTTCCAATTGTCTTCGCAACATTGGCAGTGGTGTAGTAGTGGATGTATTCTCAGTGGCAGTCCTGTTCATGAGGTGATGCATCTTATGCATCCGTTCAGAAATAGCGTCCAAACGACTGTTGAGCTCATCCACGTTCTTGGAATACTTGCCAGGATAGATTCTAGAGCCAAGATTACGTACCTTTCTAACAATAAAGCTGCTGGTGTTGTTGCGCCTGGCCTCCTCTTCTTGCATGGCTCTGGTATTGATTTCATCCAAGAAGTCATCGGCATCGAAAGCCAAGTCCCTCAGTTCGTCCAACCACTCATCAACCTCCGTTTCTCGAGACACCATATTCTCAGCATGGATAATCACTTTAGTAATCATTTTGAGATTTCCTTCCAGCTTCTTCAAGCCGGAACAGATTCCTTGTCGCTTCGCGAATTCGAGTAGCGCGCGAGAAGCCTCGCGAGGAGCCAGCCTGTCGAACAACACCTGCAAGAACGCCCCCAGAAATACCTCCGCCACTGGCATGTTGTGATTGATTTTCTGCTTTGTGTTGTGTTACTAATTTTGGTGCTAGTGCGAGAAACAGGGATATGTGGGCACAAAACCTTACATAAGAAAGTAATAGTTGTGGAAGAGTGAATGATTGAACGAAAAGAATAGGCCCACCACAGAATTGGCGAGTCACTGGTAGATGGAGTACGTGGTGCAAGCCCGCCTAACCCCCGCGTTGGACTGAACTACACGACTGTTCGGTGTAAAACGAAACGCGTTTAGAATCTACCCGAAACGCGTTGACTCTATTGGGGGTGCGGGTAATTTGTAGGACCTGAATAAGTGAACCAGAGTTACATTGTTTGTGTTTCTTCGGTCTCCCAGTCCCAGACATGAATAGTCTATGCGTTTCAAAATTTTTGCACTGTCTATTAATTGTTTCCCGTTCAGTCTTGTTTGGGGGTGCGGTAATTTGAAGGAAATGAATGATGTTGTAACATATAAAATAAATTATATGCTGTGTGTATACTGCAATTGACTTGCATCTCCATCAACTCCAATTTGCAATCTCCAACATCCATCTCTAAGATAGAAGGCCTTGGAAGTGCAACCAACATTTCATCACATTTTCTGTAAACTTATCCCATCTAGTAAGCGCCCCAATAATTTTGGACAATCAATAACTTTTAATTTCGCTAACTCTATCACCATCATTTTTGAGAACCTATCATCCCCAACCCAATCAGGGAACGAAAGATCACTGTAGCCATTGATAATTAATTTTTCCAATTGTTTGTGTTTGCAACTCAGTAAAGACATGGAAAGAAAGACCTGTGCCCTGTAAATCACCATGATCAGGATTCCACTTTAATTCCACCGACTGTAGGCATTCTTTTCTCATTAACTCTGCATCTCTTGCCTCCTTTGAATCACAAACATTTTTAAGAAATGAGATTGAGATACTCTCTCATTGGCAAAGAAGAAGAGAGCAAATTCTCATGTTCCAACAGTTGTTTCATAACCTTCCCCCCTTGTTTTCCCCAATTGTTCCATAAACTCTCAATTGATGGATCTCACGTATGATGTAAGTTTACTATTTTTTATTTGTAACATAATTTTTGAGGTCACCATATTTTATTTTGCTTAATAAACATTAATATTTTCATAGTCATGCCTCAATGTCATTCATGCATTCCACACTCGAAAGCTATCAATCACTGCTTTAACACTAAGTGGTATTTGTATTTTCGGTGGTACATCAGCGTAAACTTGATAATATAGATGGACTTGATAATGATGATAAACAAATCATGTAGATGAATAAAATACAACATATGATGATTACTTCTAACATGAGGTATGCCATATTGAGAAAGGTGGGTTGTTACAAGTGTTATCGTTTTTTTTCTTTGGTTTTCTTTTGGTAAATTTTTTGAAGTGTTTTCAATAGTAGTTTCTCTGCTCTTTATTTTTTTTGCAGGTTTCATGTTGGAGAAGGTGAAGATTGCGAAAATTGGGTAGAGCTGCAGGAAGGTCTCTGCCCTGATGCAGGTAGCAGGTAGCGGGCAGCATTGCCATGGTGACAAGCAATGTTTTTTGCGGGGCTGCAGTTTTTTGCATGGTTGCTGGCTGGGCTAGAGTGTTTTTGCTGGGCTGCTTGCGGGGCTGCAGTGTTTTATTCTTTTCTGGGATTTTATTATGGCAAGTTCTGCAATCTAGGCATTTTGTATAATGTTGGGGTTTATGCATTGTAAATAAGGATGGGATAAGTACTTTCTAAGATATGCAGCACCCTTTATAAGATACGCAAACTCTGTCTGCAAGCCCATACTATGTGCATTTTGAGAGTATTTAGTTTTGTATGTTGGAGCCTAAGGTGATTTTTTTATGGCTTGTTCTGCAAGCCCATATTAACATTTTGACATTTGGGTAAAAGGATTGTGCGGGAAAGGAGGCCAGATTTTTCTCGGCTAGCATAGATGTGTTTTATTTATTTATGGATATAACTTACCTCCGACCTGGGTTGGAGGAAATTTCTTCAACCTGACACAGCATTAATTAATTGTGCCATGTACGTATTCGTATACCGCGTAACAAATGATAACTCTGTCAGCGTTTCCTCTAGAAATCCCACCCGTTTGTCTCGAAACTCTCCCTCTTAGCCGTCCGCTGCGCTGCTCCAAACCCAGGCGCTCCCTCTGGTCAACGACTCTCTTTCTCTGCCGCCGCTCCCCTTGGAGGTTTGGAAATTTTCGGTCACCTCCAAGGCCCTAGCACTGCGGATGCTCTGTCGCCCCTCCCTGTTGGTCCTTGCCTTCCCCGATGCCATGGCCTTCTCCTCCGCCCTCACACGCTTCGGATGCTCTGTCGCTGCCGAAGGAGCAGATCGGCAATTGTGGGAAGCAGCGCGACACCACCGGCTTCGAAGAGGGGACTTCCCCTTGGTCCTTGCCTTCCCCAATGCCCTCACCGCTTGTGAGTCCGAAACAACTAGCAGTTGTTCGTAAACGTTGGTGAGGGTGTGGAGCAGGTGTTCGTAGACGCCGCCCACGGGATCGGCTACATCGAGGTCGACATGGAGGAAGTCGCCTACCACGTTGCCTGATTTGCACCACCCTGTGGTGTCCCATGAGTATGGAATTGGGTTCGGCATAGAGAGTGCTTGGATTGGGACCAGGGATTACAGTGCCCAGCTGGTGGTTCCTTCAGTTTTGGAGTTTGTCAGCAGGTTTGAAGGTGGGATTGAGGGGATTAAGAAGAGGAACCATGACGCTGTTGTTGGGTTGGGGGAGATGCTGGCAAAGGCGTGGGGGACTCACCTTGGGTCTCCGCCTGAGATGTGTGCCAGTATGATCATGGTTGGTTTGCCTGCTTGCTTGGGGATTCATAGCGATTCGGATGGGGAGGGCGCATTTGAGAGATACATTTGGTGTGGAAGTGCCCATATATTATCGGGCACCCATGGATGGGGAGGTTGCGCCAGTGACTGGGTATGCTCGAATTTCCCATCAAATTTACAATACAATTGATGACTATTACAAGTTCAGGGATGCAGTTAACCTGCTTGTTCTTGATGGTTTCACCTGCACTCTTCTCGAATGGTATAAAAGTGTGCTTTCCATCCTTGGTCCTTACATACAACTGGTATCTCATTTATGATTGTTTATGGGTTTTTCTTTTCATCAATGACTGCATATGGTACTGGCTTGTCGTTGCCTTGGAACCATGGTACTGGCGTACTGCAGTAGATTTTGAACTAAAATGTAGAGCTGACAGAAGTTTCTTCCTTTTATTATTAGTAGCCCATAGAAGTAATATTAAGCAGCCTGTTTTTGGGTTTTGTATAGAGAAAATATTAAATGTCGTGGAGCACCACATGAGATGTTTTGACATTTTAGACTTGGTGACCCAAGGTTGATAGGAGACGACGTTGTGTTCTGGGGCACCTAATATTTTCTCTATGGATGATCTATATTGTAATTGTTTCTTCTCATTTAATCTGCTTTCGAGGGAAGCAGCGCGACACCACTGCCTTCGGGGACGAGTCGTCGAAGCTCGTATCCCTTAGTAATCTTTTTTTCCTAAGCTTCAATGACCTGGAATGAAATTTATATTGTGGTGAAGTTGGGATTTATATGATTAAATTGGGGATATTGGGCGATCAGACGGTTGTTTGATTTTTTTATGTGGTTTGGTTGTTAATTCTCTTGTGTTTTTTATCGGTTGGTTGTGTTAATTCTCTTGCGTTTTTGGGTATTGAAATGGGGGCTGGCATGCTGGCGCGTTGTATGAATTGGTTGAGACAGATGAGCCCTCTCTATGAGATGGTGAAAGAAGAGAGACATTAATTAAGAGCATTCAGTGGTCACGACATGATAGTATGGTGTCCATGTTGTCTATGTTATGCTTAATTCAAATATGTCATGTGAGACACTGATATAATAGTAGGCTATATGGGACGTTGCTACATGTGCAAGAAAAATATTTATTTTGTATTGCCATGTCAATGCATACTTTGCAATTGCTTCAAACCGTTGTGGCTTTTGCTTTGTATTGTAGGTAATTATGTTTATTTCAGACGTTTATATTTTATTCATTTATTTATTTTCGCACTCAATATAATAAAAATTATCTGTCCGTTTAATTGACAAAGTAGTTTGTAATGTTTAGGCACTCAATGAGTTTATGGACAAGAGGTGCTATTTTGGAATGAAGAGAAGTAGCGGGAACTGGAAGAAATAAAGACTATATGCTTACATTTTTAGTTGCGATTGCAAACATTTTCTTTTATTCATTGTAATTCTTCTTGGTTGAATCAATGTAAATAGGATCATGAATGGAATATTACTTATTTGGTTGAATGGGATGTTTGTTAAAATTTGTGATTATATTAAAAATAAAAGGGTTTGTTTCTATTTTCAGTGGTGCTCATCTTGTTATATGATAAAATTTCAGACACAAAAGAAGCCATGTCACCATGAATAAAATGAGGCTCTTAACTATGCTATATGCATCCCATGTACGCCCAATATATAACATATCACGGTCAAATACTTCCTAAATAATGAGTATATGAGGATGCTATAAAACGTTTTACTCATCCCCTGCTCATAGATAGATCATAGCGCTGCATTAAGTTTTTTCAGATGGATTGAATTGATAAAACAATCTGATATTGCATCTCCATATTAAAGACAAAACACAGATTAAATGTTTGTCATCAACATCAAGTAACAGTCATTTTTCAGAAGTAATGTTTATCACAGTATTTTCTAGTAATTTCAAATTTTGAAATAGCAGAAATCGAACATAGTGCCAAATGTAGAATATGGGCTTTGTGTTTTTTTTTTGATAAGTAAATACAACTTTGTGATTTATAGAAGAATTTGCAATTAATTCTAATTTTTCAAGCTAGAACTATAGATCTTAGTTTAGCTTAGCTGCCAAAAGTTTTAAAAATGATTTGACCACTTTCAATGAAAATTAGAAGCTGAAAAGTTCAGGCCATTTGACAGTAACGAAACAAAAAAAATATTAACCTATTCCTAAATATTTGTAATAACCCCTGAGATAAATCAAATTTGAACAAAGAGATATGCATGACAACCATGCAAAAAATAAAAGGGACAAACGCCAAGTGACTATTTATCTTCTGAAGCAAACAAAGAAAATGTGCTGGCTTTTCCCATATTGTAAGTTACTGGGCTGGTCCTTTCCCTCTTTCATCAAATCCATCACTCAAGCCACCGAGAACTCCAACATCAGGCAGGGATACCTTCTTGGTTGTATCCATCACTAATTCTAGAACAGTGGTGCCTCTATTCTTGTCACTGTCTACCTATGAAGACAAATATATAGTCCAACACTAGTCACACAGTTACCAACAATTATATTGAATTTATTAGTCATTATACATGAAAAAAAATTAAACATTGCATTACCATGTGCTGTCCAGATCTTTCTAGTATTCCTATAGCTGTGAGTTCAGGCTCATGATCAAATCCCTGAAATTATAATTAGGACATTAGATGTTATAAGAACTAACAATAGTGAAGTAACCAAATTCTACAATAAATAAGTAAATTATAAGAAAACTCAAACTTTAGCTAAAAAATAAAACTTTAATATAGTGCATTGAAAGATATCTTACTTCATTTAGGCAGCCAACTGATTGAACTTGCATTGCCTTACCGGACTTATTAGCCTTTTCTTTTACTGATTTCCTTTGAGATTTTTTCTTTTTCCGTAATTCTAATGCATTTTTCAACCTCTTTCTTGGACGACCAACAGTTGGCTTCATTTTAATCCCACCTATGCCTTGAAAAGTTAAATCCTCATGAGACTCAAACCCAATATGACCTTGTACAACATTCCTATGAACACTTTCACCTTGGACCAGTTTGCAACTGTTCATATTATCAGAGTAACATCTTTTTCTCATTTCTTGCAAATCCTTCATTAAAATTTCAGAGTATTTTTTGGCATGTTCATACATCATCTCACTCTCTGCAGCAAATGTGGAAATTTCACGAAAATTGTGACTCAAATGAGAGTAACGTTTTCCCACCAAATGTTGAACATCACCCGTAATATTAATGCCACGATGATCGTTAATAGAACCAACCTTTGCATCTTGTGTCATTCACCACTCATGAACAAGACTGGTCGTTCACCGCTCATAATCCCCATCCCACACTGTTCATATTCTATCACCAATCAATGTTACTAGACTAATTATCAGCAATCAATATCTATATATCTAGGCACAGACGTTTTCGTTCCCACAACTTCTTATCAGATACCAAGCATGTCTCGCCTCACAAGAAGCCATGGTGCCATCTATCGTGGCGGTCCAATAGTAATAGATGACATTGCAATCTACCAAGGTGATCGATGAAGAACACCACAAACCCAACAACAAAAACATAATGATGGGAAAATAAAAACACAATTAATTTGAGGACACGCACCATGTCAGCGCCACGACTGGGGGATACGAGCTTCGATGACTCATCCTCGAAGGCAGTGGCGTTGCACTGCTTCCCACGGCTACCGCTCTGCTCCTTCACCATCGACTCCTCCGCTGACGTGTCGTGGTTAAAGTCCCCTCTTCGAAGCCGCCAATCCACAATGCTAGGGCCTTGTTGCCGGAGAATCCGTCTGCTGCGGTGGGGGTAATTACACGCACCTTGTCAGCGCCATTACTGGGGGATACGAGCTTCAACGACTCGTCCTCGAAGGCATCGGTGTCACGCTGCTTCCCACAACGGCCGATCTACTCCTTTGGCAGCAGAGCATCCGAAGCACGTGAGGGCGGAGGAGAAGGCCATGGCATCGAGGAAGGCAAGGACAAAGGGGAAGTCCCCTCTTCGAAGCTGGTGGTGTCACGCTGCTTCCCACGACTGCCGATTTGCTCTTTCGGCAGCAGCAGAGCATCCGAATCGCGTGAGGGCGGAGGAGAAGGCCATGGCATCGGGGAAGGCAAGGACCAAGGGGAAGTCCCCTCTTCGAAGCCGGTGGTGTCGCGCTGCTTCCCACAATTGCCGATCTGCTCCTTCGGCAGCGACGAGCATCCGAAGCGTGTGAGGGCGGAGGGAGAAGGCCATGGCATCGGGGAAGGCAAGGACCAACAGGGAGGGGCGACAGAGCATCCGCAGTGCTAGGGCCTTGGAGGTGACCGAAAATTTTCAAACCTCCAAGGGGAGCGGCGGCAGAGAAAGAGAGTCGTTGACCAGAGGGAGCGCCTGGGTTTGGAGCAGCGCAGCGGACGGCTAAGAGGGAGAGTTTCGAGACAAACGGGTGGGATTTCTACGTTAACGGAGAGGAAACGCTGACAGAGTTATCATTTGTTACGGGGTATACGAATACGTACATGGCACAATTAATTAATGCCATTTGTCAGGTTGAAGGAACTTCCTCCAACCTAGGTTGGAGGTAAGTTATATCCTTTATTTATTTATTGTTGCTCCTCTACTTGCATTTGGGGCCAGCTGCCTGCTGATTCTTTTAACTGGCCAATATTTCAACTTGGAAAGGGAATATGGAAAAGTTTTAATTACATCCTTTGCTAAGCTTTGGTGCCAAGCTAGTAGCTCTAGCATTTATACAAATCTTGTGAAAATGGTTTTCAATCTTTGCTTGATACAAACTCTTCCACGTTCCCATCCACCTCCACTGAGCTGCGGCCTAGGGTCTTCTTCATTCTCTTGCTTCTTTTGAGTTTCCTCATCTCCGTAACCAATTCCACATCCCAAGGCGTGCAAAAATAATTGAAAGCAACCCAAAATTGCCCTTGTCATCTGGCTCAAGCTGTTAGAGGTAGTCCATTGCAGCCAAGGCAATTACAAGATCTCTATGAGCCCTGTAAGAACTTGACAAAGAACCCCAAATTGCAGCATCAAGTTTCATTGGCATCTCTTAAACCATTGGAGAGGGTGATCAAGGCATCCTGAGCATCCAAGAAGGTCTATAAACTAGCAATCATAGTGCTCAGTCCCTGGTTCAATAAGGTAGTTTTTTCTCGTGGAGCCGAAGTAACTTAGTCCCTCGCTCCAAAAAAAAAAGTTATGCCATTTGATTGAACTTTGGCTTCATGCAATTATTCTATAATAAGAGATCACATCTCTATTGGGCATTTGATTAAACTACCATAAAGCTTGTTCTATGCTTCCACATTTGGCGTAAATTTTAATCAAAGCATTACAGATATATGTCTTCTGCAGGAAACCATTCCTATGACGAGAAACCATTCAATCAAAGCATTACAGATCGTCCTCTCGGGCGTTTCCTCAAACAATGCTCTGGCCTTCCTCGTCTACCCCAATCTCACATGACAAAAAATAAGAGAATTCCATGAAATTACATCTCTCTCACGCATTTCATCGAACATCCTGCGTCCCTCCAACAAACAGTCAAGCTTAGCAAGAAAGGGCATGAAAGCCCCGCACAAGACTTGATTATGAAAGGGAATGTGAATCATTTTAGCAAACAAGTGGTTTTGAGAGAAAATCACATGGCACTGAGCTAGATTTTCACGGCAGTGGTCGACGAAATTCTCGCAAGCCATCATACAACTCGGTTTCACACTCTTTGTTCAGCAAAGGCAGTGGTGACACCTTTTTATTGTCCAGCCCATCATCGTCTGCAAAACTATTTCAAACTCAAAGACCTGGGATCACTCAAGTATTTCCTAGGCTTAGAAATCATGACCTCGAGCCATGGCATCTTCTTGTCACAACCACACTTCACTTTACAACTCCTCGAGGAGACAGGATACCTCGCCTGCAAACCCATTGTGACACCCATGGAGCCAACAACACGCCTTTCTGCCTCTGAAGGTGACCCTCCTCCTACCGAAGGCTGATAGGGAAACTCCTATACCTTACCCAATTTCTCTCTGCACCACGGACTCTTCATCTCCAGGAGGCAAACCATTTCCCATGATACGAGCTTTCTCTGACGCCGACTGGGGATCACGCACTTTTACCCGCCTTTCAACTACCGGCTACTGCGTCTTCCTCGGAGAATCTCTTGTATCTTGGAAAGCGAAGAAACAGACCACAATTTCTCGATCTTGTTCGTGACATTACCAAGCCATTACAATCCTAGAAGCCATCCTGAAGAGGTGTATCAAGGATGGAATAGAGATTTACCCCCTCCCCTGTAAATAGACATTAATAACAATGTGAACCATTCAATTCTGATAATAAAAATGACAGGTCTCCTTCTTCTCCGCTGTTTCTGTTTCGCACCTAACAGCTTGCTGACAGAAATTATTATTTTATTACGTATATTTGGATTTTGTGGCCCTCCCTGTATTCTTGTTTTTGTTATTTTATTTTATTTTAGAATTTATGGTTAATATATGTTGGGGATTGTGACAGCCTTTCGGATTTTATATTGGTTGGAGGATTGATTTTGGTTGTTTTTATGCTTGTGGGTTGTTTTTATGTTTCTTCCTCTTTGTAGCTTCCGGGATGTACGTTTTTTGGTTTGGCTAATGTTTTCGAAATGGTTATTTACAATAATCGGTCATGACGGTATCCCGTCCACAAGTCAATGTCGTGAGACAACAGCCATCCCGTTTCCTGTGAGAGCGCCACTGACGGTATCCTTAAGGGAGGGTACGATATTTAAGTAATTGTATTTTGTATAGTTTTTTTCCCAATCTAAGTTCATGGGTTAGTGTGTTCCTGTTACTATCTAATTCACAATTGCAACCGCATCTTGTTTGTGCAATTATCGTAGTTGTTATTTATTTTATTTTCATCTTTTCTCTGAAATTTATATTTGATTTTTTTTGTTTGGTATTTGGGTTTTTTTTTTTTAATCTTCTCTCCCGTTAAACCACCTTTAATTGTTGTTTCCTTTTTAATTTTGTAGACTTTTAAAATTCATTTTGCTTCGATTACTTTTTTTTCAGCACATGTGCTTCTATAATCCAACCATCATTTCCTTTACTGTTCTTGTTGTTTTCTCTCAGTTGGAAAAACATTGTTGTTTTCCTCCCTTTTTTAATTTTTGATTTTTTTGATGAAGGTTCTGAAATTAGCAACACCCAGCTTGGGTAATGCCACTTTTGAGGGTTCCTTTATTTTGAATCTGACATTTTCTTGTAGAAAAATTGATGGGTATCACGTGTTCTTGAAATCCTCTATTTATAAGTAGAGATTCAAAGAGTTTGTAGTTGTGCTTTTTAATTAAAAACAAAAAATTTGAGAGAAAAGGGTCATGTAATAGAGGGTTCTTCAATGTATAATAGGGCACCTAAGAGTCTGCTGCAGCTATAGTTGGTCTTTTGGGGTTTTCGGGTGCAATAATGTTTGAAATTCTATGTTAGCTCTTGTTCGTGTTGCTTTTGTTTTGATTGTTTTTATTACTTAATGATCCCTTTTGTCTTAGTTTTTTTTTTTTTAAGTTTCTACAGAGAAAAAAATGTGTACTATAAAAAAATTCTCTCTATAGGTTGAGTTGTAGGAGGGCTTCTGTTTTACTGTAGGTAGAGAAAACTATGGCCTTTCAAATTAAATTCCTTCACAATTGTGGTGGTTGAGTTAATGATTTCTCATCCCGTATGTGCTTTGCTTCATCATTTAAAATTAAGGCATGATGAATATATATGGCAGTTATGGGTATCTAAATAACAGAAGTTATTGTTTGTCTTGGCTTTGCTTGTTTTGTTACTGTCTTCATTGTAGTCTCTCCTCCTTTGTCTCACTTGTTGGTGGTTAATAGATGCAGCGGAGCTTGTTGGCAGATTGATCTAAATTTCTGGGATCGGGGTAGGCAACAACGGCAGCCAAAGCAGCAACATAGATGGGAGAGTGGTGCAGACATTTCAACAGAGCTTTGGGCAGGCGCAGAACATTTTAGGCCATAACAGGCTGTTCATAAACGAGATTAACCAGAACCACTAGTCCAACATTCCCGACAATATCAGTATAAATACAATTCTGTAACTGTAACACATGGGTTAAAATTAAATATGTTGGGAACTTCTGACCTTGTGGTGGATATGATTTTGGTTACTGACTCAGGCTTTTTGAAATGCTAGAGTTTTGTCTGATTTACGTGTAAAGGAGGGACAAAACTAAATGATGAAAATAAGGGAAAGGAACCCAGCACCTAATGCAATATTGTAATTTATCATTTTTATCTTTCTCACCCATTTAACTTCTCTCGTTGTTACTTGCTCATGTGGTGTGTTTTATTTAGGCCGAAATTGTTTTTTCCTTGTAACATAGAACACCTAATATACAATTCATCCAAGGAGAGATTGTGGCATAATTTTGCTTTTTCTGTTTAGAAAACCATATGTAAATACAAGTAGATGTAAGTGATCACTTGTAGTTTAGTAGCTGATGAATTCTTTTAATTTCATTTTACATATTTTATGGAATGGATTTAGCTTTAAAGATTCAGTGTCTTATTATTATTACTTTTTGGTTGATGGTCTCAGCAAAATTTTAGTAGCATTATTTACCTATGACTCAGTTAAATTCAACTCACAAACAAACGTGGTGAGTGATCCTATCCCAGTCCCATCGGCTCCAATCCATTCAATCCAATACAAGAGATAAATTCTGACCCAATCAATCTCATTGGTTCTATTCAATCCACAAAACAAACACCACCAAACTGTCACTCATGAGCCTGTCTGGTATAAACTATATTTAATTAGAGAGAGAGAATGGATAACTATCATATTAATTAGTAAAGTACTTCCCCATCCACAATTTGAATGTAATGTTATCATTATCAATAGCACGGTAAAAAAACAGCAGTAACAATACAGGGTTGAAACTCGATTTTCATTAATTATACTTCTAACTACACTATCACCCAATGATCAAATTTTAGAGACTCGAGGATTCCGTTACGTGGCTTCCTTTCCAAAACACCACCACCCACTGGCCGTTGGGAATTTGGCAAGACTAGAGGTACAGAACTTGGCATAACAATACAGCTTGGACGACTGTACCAAAATTTTGTAGCAGTCAATGTAGACTCTCTATGGCTTCACATGCACTCTGTGAGGACAAGAATTTTTCTCTTCACAATGCTGCCTTGGTTAGATATCATTTAAGTACCTTCAATCAAATTAAATGAAGTATAAACTGTTACCGCATGCTGTTTAAGGAAAAGACAAAAAATATATGGTTGAAATTAAAGAATGATGTTGACCTCTCGTTATTTGGAAACAAATGGGTGGATGAGATAAAGTTCTATAACCTATAAAAGGGCAACTCATAAGACATTCAAATCATCCCATGCATTGTTGTAGAGAGAAATTGAGAGATTAAGAGAATTCGGTGTGAGAATTCTTGGATATGGGTTGTAAGTTTGTAATTTTTCTTTCCTAGTAAAAGATCTGCAGCAGCCCGGAGACGTAGGCAAAATTAGCCGAACTCCGTTATCAATTTTGTGTGTCATTTTCTTTGCATTTCCGATATTTACAAATCTAGCAATACGGAAATTTTGTGTAATTTCCTAACAACTGGTATCAGAGCCAAGTCGGTGGAAGCTAGATTCGTATGAGAGCAATGGCCGCAGACGAAGGAAAGGTGAAAATTGAAAAGTTCGATGGTGCGGACTTTGGATTCTGGAAGATGCAGATCGAAGATTATCTGTACCAGAAAAAGCTTTATCAACCTCTCTCAAAAACGAAGCCAGAGGGCATGAAGGATGAAGACTGGGCTATTCTCGACAGACAAGCCCTTGGAGTTATTCGATTGACGTTGTCTCGCAATGTTGCCTTCAACATAGCAAAGGAAAAGACCACGGCGGTCTTATGGTGGCTCTTTCCAATATGTATGAGAAGCCATCGGCCTCCAACAAAGTTCATCTAATGAGGCGATTATTCAATTTGCGAATGACGGAAGGCGCATCGGTAGCTCAACATCTCAATGAACTCAATATAGTCACAACGCAATTGAGTTCAGTTGAGATCGAATTTGATGATGAGGTACGCGCATTAATACTTTTGTCTTCCCTACCAGAAAGTTGGAATGCTACCGTCACGGCTGTGAGTAGCTCATCGGGAAACAACAAGTTAAAATTCAATGATGTTCGGGATCTGGTTCTTAGTGAAGAGATCCGACGAAGAGACTCTGGTGAATCTTCGACCTCTACTGTATTGCCTACAGAGTCAAGAGGAAGAAATTCAACCAAAGGAAATGGACGTGCCAAATTCAACTATCGAGGCAGATCAAAAGATGGGAGGTCCAAATCGAGGAATCCCAACAATTCCCATAGCTCAAAGAACATTGACTGTTGGAATTGTGGAAAGATTGGTCACTACAAAAATCAGTGCAAGAGTGCATCGAAAGACCAGGAGACAAAGGTACAAGCTAATGTCACTACTATTTCAGGAAACAATGACGCATTAATATGCTCCTTGGAGACCAAGAAGGAGTCTTGGGTGTTAGACTCCGGAGCATCATTTCATGCTACCTCGCAGAAAGAATTTTTCGAGAGGTATGTCCTTGGAAACCTTGGAAAGGTATATCTTGGTGATGATCAACCTTGTGATATTATCGGTAAAGGTGTAGTAAAGATTAAGTTAAATGAGTCTGTTTGGAAGCTAAATGATGTTAGACATATTCCCGACCTGAGAAAGAACTTAATCTCAGTAGGACAATTGGCTAGCGAAGGCTACAGTACGATCTTCCACGGTGATGATTGGAAGATCTCAAAAGGGGTAATGACAGTTGCTCGTAGCAAAAAGAGTGGTACTCTTTACATGACAGCAGGCACATGCTGTTCCATCACAGTTGTTGAAGGAAACGATAATCCCAATCTGTGGCACCAAAGACTTGGCCACATGAGTGAGAAAGGGATGAAGATTATGCACTCAAAGGGAAAACTTCCAGACTTACAGTCAGTTGAGATTGACATGTGCGAAGATTGCATACTTGGAAAGCAGAAAAGAGTCAGCTTTCAAACAAGAAGAAGAACCCCAAAGCAAGAAAGATTAGAACTTGTTCACTCTGATGTTTGGGGTCCAACAACTACCCCACCCATTGGTGGGAAACACTACTTTGTGACTTTCATTGATGATCACTCACGGAAGGTATGGGTTTACTTTCTAAAACATAAGTCTGAAGTGTTTGATGCTTTCAGGAGATGGAAAGCTATGGTTGAAAATGAGACAAATCTCAAAATCAAAAAGTTTAGATCTGACAATGGTGGAGAATACGAAGACACCAAATTCAAGAAGTTCTGCTATGAGCATGGGATCAGAATAGAGAGAACCGTACCAGGTACACCTCAACACAACGGTATAGCTGAGCGTATGAATCGGACATTGACTGAAAGAGCTAGAAGCCTACGTATTCAATCAGGATTGCCAAAGCGTTAGGCGAAGCATCAATACAAAGACTTACTTGATTAACCGAGGTCCATCAGGTACCATTGGAGCATAACATACCGAAGAGGTATGGAGTGGAAAAGAGGTAAAACTTTCACATCTTAAAGTTTTCCCAGGTTGTGTAGCATATGTGCATATTAGTGATCAAGGCAGGAATAAGCTTGATCCAAAATCTAAGAAATGCACTCTCATCGGCTATGGCGAGGATGAGTTTGGCTATCGCATTTGGGATGATGAAAATAATAAGGTGATCCGTAGCAGAGATGTGATTTTCAATGAAAGGGTAATGTATAAAGACAGACATAAAATAGTTGTTAACAACTCAGAGCAGGATGGGCCAGTATATGTAGAGGTGGACGACGTTCTAGACAATCCTCTTATTGAAAGTCCTCAATTGGAGGAATTAAGCGAACGGAAAAATCGGGGAGCATCCCGACGGACCAAACCCTCTTTACTCCGGTTCTATATTACGAAGGTCTTCTCGACCTCATGTGCCTAACAGGAAATATATGAACTATTTGTTGCTAACTGACGGAGGAGAACCTGAATGTTATGATGAAGCTTGTCAGACTAAAGATGCTAGTAAGTGGGAGCTTGCTATGAAAGACGAGATGAAGTCTTTAATCTCTAACCAGACATGGGAACTAGATGAGTTACCCGTGGGGAAGAAGGCACTTCACAACAAATGGGTGTATCGGGTAAAAGAAGAACATGATGGTTCTAAGAGATACAAGGCCCGACTAGTTGTCAAAGGATTCCAACAAAAGGAAGGAGTTGACTACACTGACATTTTTTCTCCTGTTGTAAAGCTTAATACTATCAGATCAGTATTGAGTATTGTTGCCATTGAAGATCTTCATCTTGAACAATTGGACGTGAAGACTGCATTTCTTCATGGAGACTTGGATGAAGAAATATACATGTACCAACCTGAAGGTTTTTCAGAAAAAGGGAAGAAGAACATGGTGTGTAGACTTAAAAAGAGTCTGTATGGTTTGAAACAAGCCCCAAGACAGTGGTACAAAAAGTTCGATGGATTCATGAACAAGGAAGGATTCCAGAAGTGTAACGCCGACCACTGTTGCTTCTTCAAGAAATATAAGTCTAGCTATATCATTTTATTACTTTATGTTGATGATATGTTAATAGCAGGATCAAACATGGATGATATTAGATCATTGAAGCAGCAATTGTCAAAAGAGTTTGATATGAAAGACTTGGGTCCAGCAAAGAAGATTCTTGGAATGCAAAACACGAGAGATAAGCAAAGAGGTTTCTTGCAGTTATCTCAAGCAGATTACATTAACCGTGTTTTGCAAAGATTCAATATGGGTGATGCCAAGCCAGTTAGCACACCCTTGGCTAGTCACTTTCGCCTATCCAAGGATCAGTCCCCTTAGACAGAGGAAGAGAAAGATCTAATGGCTAAGGTCCCTTATGCCTCAGCTATTGGAAGTTTGATGTACGCAATGGTCTGTACTAGGCCAGACATTGTCCATGCAGTGGGAGTTGTAAGTAGATTTATGTCAAATCCAGGAAAAGCTCATTGGGAAGCAGTTAAGTGGATTTTGAGGTATCTACGAGGCACTGCAGAAAGGTGTTTGTACTTTGGTAAAGGAGAAGTTAAACTACAAGGCTATGTAGATGCAGACTTTGCAGGTGAAGTTGATCACCGAAGGAGCACCACTGGCTACATATTCACTGTTGGAACAATGGCTGTCAGTTGGATATCCCAAATACAAAAGATTGTTGCCTTATCCACCACAGAAGCCGAATATGTAGCAATAACAGAAGCTGATAAAGAATTAATATGGCTTCAAGGATTATTAACAGAGTGGGATTTATCCAAGAAAAGAGTCTTCTATATAGTGACAAATGAGTGCGATACATCGGCAAGAAATTTGCATTTCACTCCAGAACAAAACATATTGATCTTCGATATCACTTTATTAGGACTCTACTTGAAGATGAGATGTTAACATTGAAGAAAATTCAAGGAAGTAGGAACCCAGCAAATATGTTCACAAAAGTGGTGACTATTGATAAACTGAAGTTGTGCTCAACTTCAGTTGGTCTACTCGAGTAACAAACTATGAAAGGTTGCTGCATTGATCGAGATGTGAAGACAAATTAAAATCAGTCTTCAAGTGGGAGATTGTTACCGCATGCTGTTTAAGGAAAAGACAAAAAATATATGGTTGAAATTAAAGAATGATGTTGACCTCTCGTTATTTGGAAACAAATGGGTGGATGAGATAAAGTTCTATAACCTATAAAAGGGCAACTCATAAGACATTCAAATCATCCCATGCATTGTTGTAGAGAGAAATTGAGAGA
Source organism: Taxillus chinensis (assembly GCA_023512835.1). Lineage (NCBI taxonomy): Eukaryota > Viridiplantae > Streptophyta > Magnoliopsida > Santalales > Loranthaceae > Taxillus > Taxillus chinensis. The sequence continues at coordinate 9,948,496 of CM042086.1, forward strand.
TTAAGAGAATTCGGTGTGAGAATTCTTGGATGTGGGTTGTAAGTTTGTAATTTTTCTTTCCTAGTAAAAGATCTGCAGCAGCCCGGAGACGTAGGCAAAATTAGCCGAACTCCGTTATCAATTTTGTGTGTGTCATTTTCTTTGCATTTCCGATATTTACAAATCTAGCAATACGGAAATTTTGTGTAATTTCCTAACATAAACACATTGTAAGAAAATATAAATTTAAATATTTACAAGCACACATGAAACCCATGAACAAATAAAAGAGTAGGGAGTACTCAGTAGCCACACGACAGTTGGGTAAAACCTCCAAAGCATCCACCACGATAGCAAGTCCAGATTCCTCACCTTTCTCCTTCATTCACCACCGATCAGAGAGGGACCTTGTAGATTTGTTAGAATTCCTATTTTTTTTTCCCCATAAACTAGAAACCGATAAAGAAAAAAATACAGGAATTAACACCAACTGAAATCATAAATGTGCCGAAGAAAAAAAAACCCCTTTAATCCACCAAAAACCAATTGGAACCAAAAAAAAAAAAAAAAACCCACCAAGGGGGGGATAGAAAAATAAAAGCACTAATCATTTGACAACAAACATGTATGCCTAACAAATAGGAAGGAGAACTAAAAAAATTTATAACAGTTACAGAAGTTGATTGGGAGCTGAGAGTGGCATCCACGCTAGTTGAAGAGCACATACAGTTGGCCATCAGGTGTGCCCAAAAGAGGAACCCTTTAGCACCTCCACTCTTCCTCGCTGACAAAACCAGCCAACGAACAATAATTACAATTTGAGAAGTCCTTGGACAAGGCTAATAAGGGGTAAAGTTTAAACAAAAACAAAAAAACAAAAATTCTAGGTAGAATTTGTCAATCTGAGAAGCACTGGAAGGGTCAATCTCATTCTCAGACCCCGTGGGGATAGAAATAGAGGACATAGGAGGATGGAACCCAAGATGAGACCAAAAATCATAGGCTCATTCATAACACGCTAATTGCAGAAACGTGTTGGGACTAGAAATTGACCGCTCTACTCTGGAGGAGAGGAGAGATAGAGATTTCAGAGGATTTTTACAGTGATTCGGCGAAGTAGTTTGTGCAGGAGAAGAGGAGAGGAGCGTTGCGGTGTGTTTATGAGAAAAGAAAATTGCGACCGGTCGCACGTCAACCGAGAAAACAGAAAACAAAAAGAGAAAACACGCTGTTTCCAAAAATCTCGGATGTCATTTAAACGGTACCTTTTTTTGTTTTTTAAAATCTAAAAACAATTATCAAACAATGCTACGCTCTGATTTTCAGTTTTCAAACACAGAAAACAGCAGAAAAGAGGACGCCAAACGCGAATCAGTTATTTTGATTAATTGTGTATCGATATGTAATAATTATTTAGAATTTGGAATCTCAAGATTTTTATCAGTTATTTAAAAATCAGATCAGCTTTTAACTTGGTCTGATCTAGCCTCTAGGTAAGGAAAAACCAGATATGCTCAAAACACAAATAGGAGGAAAACATATAGAAAAAACAATCTTTAAAAAAGCGTGGCCCACTAAAATAATGACCCTATGTGAACATTTCTTATAAACTATTTTATTTTGATTAATTGTGTATCGATATGTAATAATTATTGGATTTAATATGAATTTTTTTGTGTTTATGAGTGTCATTATAACAATTAAATAGAATGAGTTATTATTGTAATTAAAATAATATTAAATACGAGGTAACAAAAAACTGTTAGGACAGAAATTTTTATACCCGTGTTTACATAACCTTTATTGATGTTTTTTATAATATTTTTTTC
>CM042086.1:9950803-9975803 GCA_023512835.1 Taxillus chinensis
GGGGAGGGATTGCGTTTTCTAAAAAATTTGGAATTAAATTTAAAGCGAAGAACCAAAATACGAAGCCAACAACGTTAAGCGAAATTTAATTTTAACAAGAAAACACAGCGATGACGAAAGAGAAGATGACGAAAGAGAAGATGACGAAAGAGGAAGCATTCACCGTTCGCTGGAGGGAACCCTGGCGAACGGCGGCGCAGGCACCCACCAGTAGATTAGCATAGCAGGACAAAATAAAATGAAATTTAAAAAATAAAATAATTGACCATGTATAATTCTGACGAAACCACGTAGTTTTTTTGGGCCCAACATAATTACTGTTTTATTCTTTTATTTTCTTTATGTTAAAGAATGTGTGTGCTTTTATTTTCTTGTATTTGTTAGCAGCTTTCTTATTATATTTTATTTTGTAATTACTGTCTTTATGTCTGATGAAATTTTTTTTGTATTCATTCGTTGAGGCAATACAGGAACGTGTGAGATAACCTGATGATATGGCTTTTGATATTCCAATTATAAAAGCTCCAAATTGCATTGATTATAAGCCAAGCAAAACCAGGATCGGAGCTACCAGTTCCTGGAAGAAAAACCAATTAAAGATATTGATTTGGCCTTTACAAGGCTTGGAAGCATAGACGCTGAGAAATCTGCCTTCTTGAGTTCAGTTGATAATAAACAAGTAAAGAATGGATCTGAAAATCCAGTAGCCCTTTATGTATGAACTTATTGTCTTTGTATTTGGTTTCTATTCCCGAGGCTTCGCTGGAATGACCGATTATATATCATGATTGGTAAAATGAAGAGTAATCAGTACATCAAGAAGGAATAAGGACTAACCAATCTGATGACTGCTTTTTTTCCTTGATCATTACCATCTTTATAAACATGGTTGAGAGTTGAAGGACTTTCCAAATTTCATTCACAAACTCACTTCCCTTTGGCCTGCTATTTTGCAAAATGTCATTTGCTAAATATAGAAAAGAAACACTGTTCCCTCTCCGAAGAGTTGAAAACTTTGTCCCATGTTTCAACAATTTGTTTAGCTTTTCTTCCGCTGTGAAATGCACCATCGGGACAGTGCTGATAAGATGTTAAAGAAATGCACGTAATTACGCTAGTCATCAACAGTACTACACAATGAATATAGCATGCAAACCCAGGAGAAATAACACATATTTATGTGCACATACTACAGAATCATAACCTGTCTAGATACAGTCTCATTCCCTAGAAGTTGTTTGGTTAATAGCAAAGAAATCAATTGGTGCCTATAAGAATTTATAACACTGCCCGTAATTCACATGGGGATAAGTTATACACCTACTGGAACAGTCAACGGTTGAGACTGAACAAATAAATTAACATTTAACAAACCATAGACCCATGACTGATGGGTCATACAAGGATACACTATGCTCTGTTGAGAATTGTTCAGTTTCGTCAGCTTCTCTGTGAATATCTGCCCATCAAAAATGTCGTTGCTCATCCTGCTATTAGAAAAAAAAATGCACTCTCTTGCAGCAAATATTTATGAATGAAAACAAGCTCAAGTAGAACTGGAACTATTGTTCGACATTGGCAAAAATGAGAAAGTAAGATAAAGAAACGAAATCATCACCAATAGAAAAACAAATTATAGGTTGATTAAAGCTGGAGTCAACACTCTAAACCTCAAGTATAGTAAACTTCAAAAAAAAATCTACAGAGCATAATTTGGCATGCTATTTTAGGGACTCGGCAACTTTAAGCAATTCAATCATGTAGTATGAAGTCCTAATTTTCTTCTTCCATAAGTTTCAAATTAATTTAGTGTTCGAACTTATTCGTTGTTTTTTTTATCCATATGAGAGACAACTTGCTCAAGCACTGCTGCCAAGACATAGGACTTGAACTGGATCCACATTTATTGTTTTTTGCTTTTTCCTATTTTTCTTATGCCTTATATATATATAGGGCTGAGGCCGCTCGGGTTCCTCAAGCGCGCCTTTTGTGCACCTTGCACATGAGGAAAACGCCCCAAAGGTGTACTTTTTGTGGGCTTCACAAACCACACCTCGCCTTGCGATAAACAAAGCACAAAGCTTGCGCCCACCTGATTTTTGCACCTAAGCACACCCTTAATAACTATGGCGATAGTGTAACTCAAAGAAAGAATAAAGGACCTATGGATATATTTTTAGGGACTTTAGGAGATAATGTTGAGGAGCTTGGTGTGGGTGTGGTAAGTCACCATGTTTCCTTTGGGCCAATGGTGCATAACCTATTTCTAGGTTGGGGAAAAAGGCAGCTGTGGGTGTGCATGCGATTTGAGCATATAAGGAGACGACTGATTTACAAGGGAGGAGGCCAGGTCTGAGCCCATGAGGATAACATGTGCATCCCAACACAGCGAGCAGGCCTTTTGCTTCACGGGCCTTTGGGCCACTTGAACCTGCAGAAAAGAGGTGGCTAGTACAACAATTAAGCCAGAGTAGCACCACTCAAAAATAAATATTACATATACAAAAATGTTACCAATTATTTTATCAAAAAAAATTGTTCACTGATTCCCAAAAAGAAAAAAACCAATATATTTGACAGATTTACATGATAACTCAATAAGAAATGTCATTGTTAAAATGGCCAATTTATCTAATTTGTTTGTAAAAAATTAATAAATTTCATAATTAGTTAATTACTAAAGTATGTTTAGGCTTACAAAACATTAATTAGAAATTAATGTCTATAATTGTCCCGTCGTATATAACACACATATATATATAGTGTATTAATATTTTAAAATAATATAAATAATACAAAATTTAACATGAAACTATATAATTATTTAATTTAATAATAATTTTTTTTAAAACAAATGTCATGGTATCAAAATAACAATCAGACGATATATTTTTAAAACAATAACTATCGAGAGGCAATCGACGGCCTATATATGAATGTTTTTTCAATAGGATTTTATTGAAAGCAAGAATATACGAGCTATATGGGATAACCAACCCTTTAATACTATTTAATTACGCATGTGTTTTTATTTAGATAATTTAATAATTGGAGGAGGAGTTTTTTTTTTATTAAAGTATCTTATTATTATAATATGTTCTATTCTATTTAAGGGGTTAATTATTTTTTAAAAAACCACGCTCAGATCTTATACATAATTATAATTATATATATATATATAGACATACACACAATTCTTCAGACTTTATTAATTTAAAAACTACGGCGTAGCACAACACTTCACAATTCTTCACTTTCTTATTATATTTTACTTTACACCGATAAATTTTCTCTACGTTCATTGAGGCGATAACAAACAATTTACATTTTACTTAGACCAATCTAACCTATACATTTTACTTTGGTTTGTATTCCGAAGGCTTCATGGACATCCGTAATAACCAATTATATTTTTCTTGAATTGGTTTGATAATTATTTTACGATATTTGAATTTTTTATGGGATTGCCTATGTTCTTGTCATGAAATCGTTTTTTATTATTTGGGAATGTACATACATACATTCTCAAATTATAAAACCAACAAAACATAGGCTATGGTTGGTCTGCATACTAGTGACGTGAGGATTGGACTTCGGAGGAGCCAACAATCAAAGGTGGTGATGTGGAGGAGCTAATGGTGGCAATGCGACTCGATCGATGACCTAGTGTAGAACGATAGCAATAGATGACTACGACGAGGGGTAGCAGTGGAATTGAAGTTTACCCGATAGCCTTTTTTGGGTTTATTCCTTAGTTGTATTGTAGTTCCTGTGCAAGGATTGGACACCACAACATACATCGTGCGTCCACAAATTAAATATTATTATTTGTAATATGTATATATATTTATAATATAGAATTTTGTTAAAATGAGATTTTATGGACAGTGAGACCTTTTAATTTAAATCATTAGATTTATATTTAACAAGTTAGATAAGATTTTTATTATAACAAAGTTACTTGTTGTGGAATTACATTTAATGAAAATTTTAACTTAAATCATTAAATGTAGATTTGAAATTTAAAAAATTCACGTTAAGAATGAGACCGCAGGATCTCTATGTATGTATGTATGTATGTATTAATTTCTTATGTCAAATATTATGTCCCAGGGTAGCTAGCGCGGATACCACTAATATACATGCTTGTGGAAAAGAGTAGAAAAGGGATAAGAATACGTCCGCTCAACCTCGTAAAAAAATTGATAACTATTGTACTTTGTTTTAATCATGTTTTCATTTATTGACATTAGAATATTCTTTTATTTGTGTTTTTTTTTTTTGCTGATTATCATTTTACTAATAAAAATTGATAAAACAATTTTATCTAACAAAATATAATCAAAGAATTAAAAAACAATAGATGGAGACCAATTAAAATATTCAAAAATGCATGTGTGTTTTTTTCAAAGTTGATGCCTTTGTAAAAATGAGATAAAAATAAATTTTATACTTGTGTTGATTTTTTTCTTAGTTTTTTTTAAAATTATTTTTCCAATAATTATAGACTTGTTTTAGTGAACATTAGAATCTTATTTTAAAAAATAATAAATTATAAAAAATACAATAGTATTTTTATTTTAATGCTACAATAGTGTTTCAATGTTTCTTTTTTGTTTGAAATTATAGCATGTAATTCAAATCATTTATTTTGTTTGTTTTATAATTTTAACGTAATGATTTGATTTTTAAAATTTTTATTTTTTAAATTGAATATTATTTTACGCCTAAAATTACATTTCATCCGAAATGTAACGAGTTGATTACTCTTTGTGACAATTGTGACATGACAATGACCGCCACCGTGACTTCAAATCAAATCATGTTCGGAGGAGATGAGCAGGGGAGAAATGATCATGTAACACCCTTGTTCATCCACATGCCCCCCCCCCCCCCCCTCTTCTACTCTTCTCTTATCTTATCTTGTCTGGCGTTGCATTCTACTAGAGTTACCATCACTTATCCATTTGGAGAAGAGCAAGGAAGGGATATGTTGTAACACTTGTGTTCATGCACATGTTTTCCTCTCTCCCCACCACTACGCTTCTCTTGCATTGCTACTAGAATTACTGTCACTATTTGAACATTGTGATTCCGCGAAAGCTTTGACTACTTGAACCTGATGGGAGGGAGAGGAAAAAATGGAGTAAAAAAAAGGGCTGGTGAATTGTCTGCTTGGTAGGGGCCAATTGTCAATTGTGGAATTTTTATTTGCATTATAGAAAATCTGCCTTCTAGTTAATGGAGAATTGAATTGCCATATAGCATGTATTTTGGTCGTTTGCAACTTGTAATTAACTTTAGTCGCTCAACCGACTTGGTCAAGAGTGACTGTAATGAAAAATATATTACTCATCATCTTCATTGTCACATCCTTTTGGTCATTTGCATTTGGTGTGTTGAAGGTGTGACTGGTGTGCCTCATCCTACAAATTTACCTTTTGACTGTCTTGTATAGCAATACTTAGAAATGATGTCTTATGGCCCTTATCCATACATGATTTATGCATGTGTAAACATACCTGTTATAAATTAGACGGAAGATAATAGCAAAAAATCAAATCTAAACAGATAAAGAACACCAAGATTTACGTGGAAAACCCAAGACGGGAAAAAACCACGGCAGCAGAGAGAAGAAATTCACTATTTTGTGGGAGTACAACGGACGGCTATGCAGCTTATGGCTCTCATGACCCTAACGACAATTTCTAGGGCCCTATAAATAGGGTATTACAAAATAGTTTCCAATTACTTCTTTTACCCCATTAAATAATATAAAAATAATGGGTATAAAGAAAAAAGGAAACAAAAAAATTTGGGTCAATATTACAAATCTCCACCTTGACACAAATTCTACCGCTGCAAGCATAAGTCCCTAAAAATAGCAAAACAGATTTCCTCCTCTGCCACAAAACCCCGAAGGGTGATAATCAACGAACACTGACCAAGTCCAAGCAATGCTCAAACTTGGCTACTGGAAGTGGCTTTGTCATCATATCTGAAGGATTGTGAAGAGTGCTGATCTTGCTCACAACAACATCACCACGAGCAATGACGTCACGCACAAAATGATAACGAACATCAATATGTTTCGTTCTCTCATGATACATCTGATCCTTCGTAAGAAATATAGCACTTTGGCTATCACTAAATAAGGAACTAATCTGCAGATCTTCACTCGAGTTCACTAAAGAGTCCCTTGACCAAAACGACTTTCTTTACAAGCTTCGAATAGCCATATACTCGCTTCAGTAGTAGACAAAGCAATCATAGATCGTAAGATAGCTTTCCAACCGATAAGACAACCACCAAGAGTAAAAACATATCCAGGAAGAGATCTTCTTCTATCTAAGTCTCCAAAGAAAATCAGAATCAACATACCCAATGACTCCATCTCTAGTTCTTGCTAAACCGTAAGCAAACATCAGTGGTACCACGCAAGTATCCGAAAATCCACTGAATTGCCTTCCAGGTGTTCCTTACCAGGATTCGCCATGTATCTACTCACCATACTCACGGAGATAAGCTAAATCTGGTCTTGTACAAACCATAGCATACATGAGAGAGCCTACCGCACTAGAATATGGAACTCGAGACATATAATCAATCTCATCAGGTGTTTTAGGAGACAAAGTAGATGAAAGTCCGAAATGAGCTACTAATGGAGTGCTAACGGTTTAGCATTTTGCATATTAAACCTCTCGCAGAATTTTCTCAATGTACCCTTTTTGACTTAGGCACAATGTACCTGCTTCCCGTCTCTCGATAATCTCCATGCCAAGTATCTTCTTTGCGCCTCCCAAATCTTTCATCTCAAATTCTAGTATTAAGTTGGACTTTAACTTTTCGATCTCATCTTTATCCTTGGTCGCTATCAACATATCATCAACATATAGAAGTAGATATACAAAAGAGTCATCACTCCTTTTAAAGTAGACACAATGTCAAAAACTACTTCGTTAAAATCATGGGATGTCATAAAAGAATCAAACCTCTTATACCATTGCCTGGGTGACTGTTTCAAACCATAGAGAGACTTCTTCAATAAGCAAACACAAACTTCTTTTCCAGGATGTTATAAAACCTTCAGGTTGTTCCATATAGATATCTTCCTCAAGTTCTCCATGTAAAAAAAGTTGTTTTTACATCTAACTCGCTCTAACTCAAGATCATGTTGAGCAACAATACCAAGTAAAGCTCGAATTGAACTATGCTTAACAACTGGAGAAAATACATCAGGATAATCCACACCTGGAACTTGACTGTAACCCTTTGCAACAAGTCTTGCTTTAAACCTGGAATCCTCAACTCCAGGAATTCCCTCTTTCTTGCGAAACACCCATTTGCAACGAACAACCTTTTTATCCTTAGGCAAATTCACAAGCTCCCATGTTTTGTTCTTGTGAAGTGATTCCATCTCCTCTTGCATAGCTATCATCCACTGGTCCGAATGATCACAAGTGACTGCATCAAAATAAGTAGATGGCTCTTGATTTCCATCAATTTCTTGACCACATTTAAAGCATATGCAACCAAATCGCTTCATTATCATATCTTTGTGGAGGCTTAATTTCTCGCCTTAGTCTATTCATGGCAATAGAATATTGAGGAGCTGGAGGTGGTGTAACAGATGAAGAAACGACCTTCTCTTTAGTTGTAGGACTGGGCTTAGCTGGACTAGATGAAGATGATGGACTGGATTGAGAAGATGATGAAGGTTGTCCTGAATCAATATCAAACTCCACCTGTCTTGTAGTACTCGGTGATCCTGGCTTAGAAGAATCATGAGAGGATAAATCATGTAACATAGCAGCTTCATCAAAGACAACATTTCTGCTAAGAACAACCTTCTTGGTCTCTGGACACCATAATTTATATCCTTTAACACCAGGTCTTATAACCAAGATAAATGCATTTAACAGATCTAGGCTCCAATTTACCATTATCAACATGAGCATATGCAGGACAATCAAATATTTTTAAATCTGAATAATCTGCAGGAGTACCAGCCATACCTCATATGGTGTCTTCTTCTCAATAGCAGTAGAAGGAGACCGGTTAATGAGAAAACACGCTTTAAGCGATCGCTGACCCAAAATGACTCATGGTAACTTTGCATGTGATAGCATGCATCGGACTCTTTCCATGATGCTTCTGTTCATACGTTCTGCAACTCCATTTTGCTGCGGAGTATGAGGAACTGTCAAGTGACGCACAATTCCTTCGGACTTGCAGAAGGTATTAAATTCATTAGAACGAACTCTAAACCATTGTCCGGTGCGAAGCCTCTTCACCGTTTTCCTGTTTGCTTTTCAATCATAATCTTCCAATCTTTGAAAGTAGAGAATGCATTACTTTTCTGCTTCAAGAAGAATGTCTAGAGCATCCTAGAGAAATCATCAATAATAGTCAGCATATAAATGGCACCACCTTTAGAAGCCACTCTTGCTGGCCCCCAAAGATCAGAATGAATATAATCCAGAGTTCCTTTGGTTTTGTGAATGCCTTTAGTAAATCGGACTCTCTTTTGTTTACCATAGACACAATGCTCACAAAACTGAAGATTGCTGATGCTTTGCCCTGTAATAAGTCCTCTTCTACTCAATTCAGCCATTCCATGCTCACTCATATGCCCTAGACGCATATGCCATAATTTAGAAATATCAGAATCAGACATGGAAGAAGAGGTTGCAATAGCAGCAGCTCCTGAAACTGTAGAACCCTGTAAAACATATAACTGCCCAGCTCTCTTGTGACCCTTCATCACCACAAGAGAACCCTTGCTGATCTTGATCACTCCACCTTCACCGGTGAACTTGTACCCTTTAGAATCAAGAGTACTCAATGAAATCAGATTTCTCTTCAATTCTGGAATATATCTCACATCTCCAAGTGTTCTGACCACACCATCATGCATTTTAATTCTGACTGTACCAATGCCGATAACTTTGCAAGAGGCATTGTTCCCCATAACAACAAGACACGAGGACACGCTTTCATATGTTGAAAACCAGTCCCGATTGGGACACATATGAAACGTGCAACCAGAATCAAGGATCCACTCCTCGTGTGTTTTGTGGTCAGAATCGGAAACCACAAGGATCTCTCCATCACTATAAGTCTCCACCACATCAGCTTCACCAGATTTCTCTGATTGTTTTCCAGCTCTTTTATTCTTGTTCTGCAACTTGTAACACTCAGAAATAATATGACCTTTCTTCTTGCAATACCTGCAAAATTTATTATCTCTATTTGCGGATGTCGATCTTCTCTTTATATTACCACCAAAATTAGGATTGCGTTCTCGTGACCTACCACGAACAACGAGACCTTCTGCTGTGACTCGAGTTAGAACCACCAATAATTTGCTTCATCTTCTCATGAGAAAATAAAGCCTCATAAACCTCATCAATAGTGAGTGTGTCACGACTATACGAGAATAGTATCTCTAAAAGTTGAATATGAAGACGGCAATGAACATAACAAGATTAACGCCAAATCCTCTTCATCGTATTTAACTTCCATTGATTCTAAATCGAAACAATTTCTTTAAATACGACTAAATGATCTTCAAGAGATGTACCTTCATTAAACGATGAGAATATAATCGTTGCTTCAAGTGCAATTTACCTGGTCAAACTCTTCGTCATACAAAGTCGCTCTAATTTCAACCATAAGGCAATGCGCTTTTCTCACGCAACACATCCTGTAAAATCTGATTGGATAAATGTAGATGTATTTGGGATAGAGCCTTACGATCTTTACGTTGCTTCTCTTCAATCGACCATGAAGAAGGCATCTTGTCAAACCCTAAAAGCGCATCATCAAGATCCATCTGCGTAAGAACACCCGCGATCTTAACTTTGCCATAGTGAAAACCTGGTGTTGCGATCCAACAACGGAATATCATACTTCATTGTTGCCATTATCAAGAAATCCAAGAACGAAAATCAGAAAATCAAGAACCCTGGAGCGGTGAATTAGAAAACCGAAAAACCCTGGAGCTCTGATACCAATTTGTTATAAATTAGACGGAAGATAATAGCAAAAATCAAATCTAAACAGATAAAGAACACCAAGATTTACGTGGAAAACCCAAGACGGGAAAAAACCACGGGCAGAGAGAGAAGAAATTCACTATTTTGTGGGAGTACAACGGACGGCTATGCAGCTTTTATGGCTCTCATGACCCTAACGACAACCTCTAGGGCCCTATAAATAGGGTATTACAAAATAGTTTCCAATTACTTCTTTTACCCCATTAAATAATATAAAAATAATGGGTATAAAGAAAAAAGAAAACAAAAAAATTTGGGTCAATATTACACATACATTATATTTTATCTGATTTTTTCCATTAAAACAAAATTAATATTTTTATTGTTACTTGTATATGGATATTCATTTTGAAAAATATTACTTGCACCAATGGGTACACATACCATGCATCCTGAGCCGTTGATGTATTTTTTAAAAAATAATATCCTGAGCAGTTGATTTGTTTTTTAAAAGACAAATCAACAGCCCATGATGCATCGGGCGTGCACTTGCGCTTGTATCTAGCAAAGTCCACTTATTTTTGGCCCCGGTATCTACTTCTGAGATTTGATATCCTCGCTCGTTGAAAAGTTTGTATGATAATACAAATTAAGATGCTCTTCTCAATATCTAAACATGTAACGTGGACTAAGCTATTGTCTTAAATTGTGTGCAGATGGATGCATTAATCTCGCACAGCTCAAAAAGTTACTATGCTCGTGTGGGAGAGAGCACTCATGCATACCAGAGTCCTTCAAAAGATCTGACTGCCATTAATAAGCAATTGAATGGGTACAGATGCTTTGTGCTAATACTTTTGTTCAATATATGAACCGTGTCATAAATTGATACTTCGTTCTCTTCCAATTTCCAGTACCCGGAAGCTTAGAGGCATACTGAACTTTGATGATGACATTGGCTTGGTTAGTGACTCTCTTGTTGCCAACAGCCTCTGTATTCAAAATGGAAGTAGTACATGTGCATCAGGTGGGCCCATGAAATCTGAACAGCCCGACGAATGAAATCAGGTAGCCTCGTTATGGCTATTTCTTTTTTAGAAACCTACTTAAAAAGGAAACTAAAACAGTTTTTTTTTTAAGGGAATTTCAAAAATGGTATTTTTTTTTCAAAGGAAACATTTAGATATAAAATGATTTTTTTTAAACAAGTAAATTTCAGGAAAAAATGAAACAATTTTTTTTTACATAAAGGAAAACAAAGAAAAAAAAAAGTAAAATAAAACTAAAATAAACAAGAAACTATTAGAAAAGGAAAATATATAAAGAAGAAACTGTGAGAAAAAAAACAAAACAAAATAAGAAACTATTAAAAAAAGGAAAGAAAATAAAAATGAAACTTGTTTGAAAAGATAACTCACACAAACTTAATAGAAAATAGAAACTTAAAAATTAATAGAAAATGAAAACCTACAAAATAAAAAGCGGTTAGAAAACGAAAATAAAATAAAATAGGAAACTTATTTAATTTAACTTATTTTTCAATAAAATTAAAGAAAAACTAAGTTAGATTGAGTTGGAGATTTATGAGAATTTTGTTTGCAAAATTGAAATAAAACTAATTAATTTAAGTAATATGCAATTATCTGAGATGCAATTAACACGCGAACGATTTAAACATTTCACTTTAATTAGATATTTATTATTATCTCATAAATAAACAAAACATTCATAGCCTCATAATTCAATTAAACCAACACACCATAATTTCAATCTAACTATAAACTTATTCTAACCGAACATAAATTTCATAATATAAAATAATTATAATCGTGAGTTAATCATACAAATTATGCTTTGAAACAATAAATATTTAACTATAATCTCATATTAAGCATATAATAATTTAACACGTTAAAAAAAAGAAGCACTTATAGCTTGTATATGAATCATCATACTAAGAAAACTTAGAAAAATTAATCGATTACAATTACCATACCATAGAAAACTAAAGTAAAACTTTTAAAAAAATGAATAGCCCTCTAGGAATGTCTCTTCTCCTCTAGCACACTCTTTAGGCGTTTCTGACCGACTATCACACTAAAAAAACGTAAGTTTAGTGGCGGTTATTCAAGAAAAAAAATCGCATGCTCAATGATGGTTTTACGACGCCACTTTTTTTTTTAAATATTACAAGTTTTACTTTGTAGCGGCTTAAAACCGCCTCTCTGAAAAAAAAAAGGCCGTGCGCCTTTTTTTTTTTGCCCTGCGCCAACTCGTTATTGCTGCGCCCCTTTATCTTTCGCAACACAAGCGCCAAAAAATCGCCAAACAACGAAACTATGAGACAGAGATCGAGTACTCCTTTTCCCCAGGTGTCACGGGATCGGGTTTCCTGCGCCTCTCAACCCATTGGGGCACTCAGCTTCTCTATCCACGGTCCGCTAAGTTTAGCCTTTAAGGGTTGAAGCGCACGTAGACTGGTTTCGCCCTGCCACCGGGCTCATCAGGAGAACGGCTCTAGTTCCCGACCGGTTTGTGTAAGGATGGCCAAATCCCTTCTTCAACGTTAAGTCCTCGACTAGCGGCGTGCTCCCCGCATTCAACCGGGTCGGCACGTCGAACTCCGAAGGGGTTCCATCCGTTCTCCTCCATGAACCGCCTGGAACCTTCTCACCGCGCACCATCTACGCTTCAACCAACCCCTCTCCTTTACGTAGCACGAATCCATTCTTGAATCGTGCCACTAAGAAACGTCCCGCCAGCACTACGCTGCTCGGGTCGTGACACAGGTGAATAAATCACCATCGCCTAGGGCTACGTAAGCGTTGTCGAGTCGTCGGCCTCCCCTCCTGCCGACCGAGCCATCTTCGTCATGGGGTAACTAGAATCGAGTGGCGGGCAGAGGTGGAGAGCGATGGTCCTAATGGCTGCTCCTATCGGCCAGGTAAAGATCCATTTTTGCTTAGGGTATCGGTTTGGTTGTCGGAAGCAAGAGCAAGAAGACCAAGCGCGTCGCCCCCAAATCTCTGTTCATAGATTTATGTTTGTTGGTGAATTTGGGGCTGCGATTAGCTCTATCGATTTCTGGTGTGAAGAACGGACGCAAGTTCAATGCCATGATCCTTAAACGGCTCTTCATGAGCAAGACCAACAAGGCTTCCATATCTCTCTCCAAGAAAGGATAAGTATGCGTCTCTCACCTCTCTCGTGGTCGTAGCATTTTTTTTTGGTGTTTTTCTCATGTTTTATGATCAAGTGGGTTTTTGGGGTTTTTGTTTGCCATTTTAGTGGTATTGCTCAATGTTTATAGTACAAACAACTTCAAGCTGTTTAATGAACTCTAGTACAAACAACTTCAAGCTGACAATCAGTTCATAAATAAATAAAAACCAACTCATTGACGAGGCAGGAAATGCGAGGCAGGAAGCGAAAGAAGCCAGGAAAAAAAGAGAAAAACACGGAGAAGGCCCAGGCGATCTTCCCATATGCATTGACGACCGCAGATAACTCACCCCATGCAAGGTGGCCCTTATACTGTCAACGGGCGGGGAGCCATGTCCAGTGCAGATAACACAAACATGCGGACACTCGTCACTAAAAAATCGAATAACACGAATAATACCACAACGTATAAATATCATAGTTAGCTTGTGTTATTTTGTTGATTTCTTTGAAGAAATTCTGGTCATGATTTAGGTTACTTGGTAAATAGTTATTGAAACAACACACATCAAAACATCCCGGAACCGGATTACCATCGCCGGCCCGTCGCGCTACCTGCTGCCGGAAATGGCTTGACCCCGTTGACGTCAAAGGGCCATGTTTCTCTATTTTTTCTGTATTTTTCGCTATAATTTTCTTATTTCTCCCTGTTTTTTTCTCCCTCACCGTCTCTCCTTCTCCGGGCGGTCGTTTCCGGTGTTCTAGGACCGAGGCGCTTGGCCTCGGTCTCCGTGCAGCTGCCCGTCCCGAGGTCGCTCGGCCTCGGGCTTCCGCGCATCACGGGCACCAGGTCGTCAGAGACAACCTGGCTAGCGGTTGCCTTGCCGGTTTTATCATTTAAATTAAATAATTTAAATTTATTTTAGTTATTATTTTTTAAAATCTACATGTATCCTTATCTTTTTTATTATTGTGACATTCTTATCTTTTTGATTAAATTTAACATATTATATTATCCTATAAATTTTCTTATTTGATTTTTTTTATTTTTAAATTATGAAAAGGATTATGGTAGCATTATCAAAATTGGGAGTAGAAATAATGATGTTGTTTGTTAGTTTTATTATTTAATATTTTTTTTAATTCTCGGTTGTGTTAAGTTGGTTGGAGAAGTCAGGGTTGTCGGTGTTGGCTGAGTGCGTTGTTTTTGTAAGACACATGCCGAGTCCCTTTCTCAGATTCGTTTGCCGCAGGTTAGTTATCCTTGATTCGTTTTGTCTTTAATCCTTGTTTGTTTTTTGAATCCTTAATAACATTGTTTGACCACCACTCGTGTGTTTGTGGTATCTATTGCGTTTATAGGATGTTTTTTTGGGTTTATTTTGGAAATTCGCTAAAAGAAAATGATTGGAAATTATTGTTTGGAGCAACCACTGTTCGGTGGAGCCTTCACTAGCACGTTTACTCACATGCTTCATGTAGCTTACTTCTCATTTGAACACCTCACTATATTGATGTTGTGGCTAGCTCTATGTGTGTGTCTATGTGTCTATATATATAATATTTTTGTTTGTGTGATTGCATTGTAGGATGTTAGCAACATTCGTTGAGTCTCCAATTTTTAGGTGAACATTCAACTATTTATTCACCTTTTTTTAGTTGAATTTTTAATTTTGTGTTTAAGCTTCATAGCTCCCAATTTAATTGTGATTATGATAGTAAATGAAAGAAATGAGTTTGGGTTGATGTTATAAATAGTTTTATATTTTATTGCTATAAATAAACTTTTTATGTATATTTAAATAATACCCATTATACCAATATCACATTTTTTTGAAAACGTAAAGTTTTTTTAATGATAAGTTAAAATTTGCATTTAATAAAGTATTGTTATTGTATTTAATAATTTGTTTAGCATAAATATAACATTGTATTCAATAAGTTCAAATATTATTAAGAAAAATTATATTTAATAAGATATATCATTATTTTTATGGTCATGCTTCCAAATTTTATAGTATCAACGGGTTCAATTGTACATGTCAAGATATTTGGTAACCAAATTGAAAAGATTTGGGTTCAAGAAGTAAATATAATTTTTAGATAACATTAGTGTTGGGATTAAATAACACTACTATTTTATAATTTAATTGAAACAATACCCACTATACTATTAAGAAAATCTACTCAAGTAGTGCTTGTAGTGTTTAGAATTTGAGATCATTAAATAGTACCCTTGATAGTTCTTACTCCTAGTATTTTACAAAGAGGAGTGAAGATCCCATTAACCTAAAGTGGATCAATTGTATGAGATCTTGGTTTAAGATAAAAAGGGTGGGCAGAGAAAGAATGAAATTAAATCTTAATTGTTTTTCAAAACAAAAATACATGAAACTGGGAAGGGAAAAAAGTCTAAAAAAGAGAATGACTAATTATCATTCAACTTTAGACATTGTTTCAACAAATTATGGCAAAAATACTTAAAATGTCAATTTCTTAGTGGGAAGAAGAAATAGGATAAGAAAATAGCTACTTATCACAGAAGATAACAAATGTCATTTTTTTAGCTAATTTTTTTAGCTAACCCCCCTTAAAATGCCACTTATCCACTTATCACAGAAGATAACCCCCCTTCTTGGCTAAAAAAATGCCAGCAGATAACAAATTCCAGCAAGGAAAAAATTGAGTTCACACAGGATCGCTTTCTCCCCCCTTCTCTTGGCTTGGGGTGTCTCCACCCGTGGTCGTTGGAGGGTCGCATCTTCCGATTCGCCTCTTGCCAGCCAGGCCGTGTTTTCCACGGCAGTCCTCCCCCAGCCTCCTTTGGTTTTGTCTCGGGTCTAGGTGTGGCGGTGGACAGGTTTTTCCAGGGGCTTGCGGCGCCAGCGTGGGGTCATCGCCGGTATAAGGGCCGGCGTCCTTCCTCCTTCTGGGTAATGCCTACAGGTATAAGGGCCGGTTTCTCTCGGTTTGGTGCCGGGATGCCGAATCGTATCATTAGAAAATGGACTTTGGGAATCCCGTCATCAACGGCGGTTCCTCCCCATCGCCGGCCGGTTATGTTGTCGCGTTATCTGCCGCTGTCTATGCCTGTCGGACTTTGTCGTCTTGTTATCTGTCGCTGGAAATGGCTTGCGCCCGTCGACGGCATGAGGGCCTCTTCGCTTGGGGTGAATTGTCTGCGGTCGTCAACGAACCGAGGATGATCGCGCAGTCCTTTCCATGTTTCTCTATTTTTTGCTATATTTTTTCTTATTTTCCCCTGCTTTTTCTCCCTCCCCATCTCTCCTTCTCCGGCCAGACGTTTCCGGCTGTTCTTGGACCGAGGCGCTCGGCCCGGCCTCGGTCTCCGCGCGGCAGCCCGTCCCGAGGCCAGCTGGCCTTGGGCTTCCGCGCGTCACGGGCTACCGGCTGTCAGGAGACAACCTGGCTAGCGGCAGGATGGTCAAACGCTGCGGCGTTTTTCATTGTGGGGCGGCGGTTGGAACTCCAAGAAAAGTGCGAGAGAACGGTGTAATCACGGGACGTCGTCGTTTCGAGCGGCGCTGTCTTCGACACTCCCCATGCGGACCATAGCAAGCCACGTCACATCCCGCCATACGCCGAAAGCAAAACACCTCCGAAGAAGAGAAATTGGTAATTGCGTTGGCGCTCACAGGCAGTTTTGTTTATTCATCTTATATTAAAATAAAGTATCTCGGGCTTGCCATGTACGCCTCCGCCAATTACGACGCCGAATGCAGCAACGACAGCGTTTGGAGCATTGTCTGAAATGAAATAAGATGCCTCCCAAGACCAGAGCAATCTCGTTCCTGGAAGTGGTCATCGAGAGCACGAAGATTCCGATGAAAGTTCATCGGATGAAGAGGAAGAAAAACAAAATTTCAGAAAACGAGAACGATGCAGAAGAGGCTTCGCCCCCTGCCACCCTTATCCCGCCGCCCAACTCTTCCTCACCTCCATGGCCGGCTGCTGCTTCGACGGCGGGGGAAGCTCCTCTTTTGACATTTGGATCTTTTTCTTCTTCCTCTCCTCTTCCCTCTCCCCGTCCGGCGGCCCGATTTCCCGGCCGGATTCCCCCCCCCGCCTCTGTATCCTCTCCGTCGCTTCGTCTACCTGCCGACCTTTCCGACCGATTCCTGGCTCCGCCATCCTTTCCGGCCAGATTCCGGCCCTCCCGAGGCAGACCAGCTCCCCTTCCTTGGGATGTGCTTCAACGTCCCCTTTCATGCCTGCTGCGCCGTCCAATCAATACCGAGCTTCAGATCCGCGTAAGTCTCAAGAAAGTTTGCAAAGGAAGCTCACCCAATTTCAAATTTAAAAATAGCGAAGTGATTTATTTTTGGGTAATTCTTTTTTCTTTCCTAAAATTGGTTGACCTTATTCTAAACGTATCTTTTTTTTTTTTTAAAGACTTCTGGATTTATAATCACAACTTATCGTTAGTCTTCCTAAAAATAATGCTCTTGTCATTGAGTTAGTGCGGACATATAACAAAGATTCCTTTTTTGTGCAAACAAGATAACTGGTTGAGGAACATGTAACGCACAGTGGATGTGTAAGATGCTGCATATTTTCCTTTTTCATATATGTATGCATTTATGTATATTTATGGGTCCACCCCTAATCTTGCTTGTATCTGTTGTCTATATTCTCATGCATTTTCACCGTTTTGATTTTATATTGGATAACATGAGCTTCTGTAGGTTTGTAAGCGAACCGGCCATGAAGCAGGATTCAAGGGTGTAACTTACATTGCTTGTCCAATGAAATCGTCTTTTTTGTGCAAGACGCTTGGTAAAATTTGAATTCTTCTATTTGCGTTTTTCTTACTTGTTGATATTGTGAGTAACAAATGATTACATTTATTACATCCTCTATTTTAATTTAATTTTATTAATGATTATGTATCAAAGATTAATTTATCTTTGAATGAAATATTTTCAATTTCTATCACTAAAATAAATCTGTTGAATGTTGTCTCAATTGAACAACCTCAAAATTTTTGAAATAAATTTATTATCTGGATTTGGCCCATTTTTTAGAAAATAAGATTTCAAAAAGTTTGCGCGAAGTAAGTCCACCCAATTTCAAAAATTAGCAAAATGATTTATTTTAGGCTAATTATTTCTTTCCTAAAGTTGTTTGACCCTTTTCACTAGTTTTTTAGGTTTTAGACAATTTGTGATTCACTTATTCCGAACGTTTCTTTTTAAGACTTTTGAATTTTTAATCTTAAAATCATCTTTTTTTGTTTTTTAATAAAACCTGCACTATTAGTATGTTAATTTGTAACTTTAGTGTTTATTAATTAAGTGTTAGTGATGGTTAACGAAATTAGACAAATTACTCTCCCTCACTATCTCTCCTTCTCCGATCGGTCGTTTCCGTCTTTCGAGTACCGAGGCGCTTGGCCACAGTCTCCGCACAGCAGCCCGTCTCGAGGCCAGCTCGGCCTCAGGCTTTTAGCGCAAGACGGGCGACCAGGTTGTCGAGACAGCCTGGCTAGCGCAACCCTGTTGCGTTTTATCATTTAAATTAAATAAAATAAAATTTATCAAATTAAATAATTTAAATTTATTTTAGTTATTTTTAGAAATCTAAATGCATCCTTATTTTTATCCTTATCTTTTTGATGACTGAATTTCAACGTGTCATCCTTATCTTTTTATTAAATTTAACATATTATATTATCCTATAATTTTGCTCGTTTGATTTTTTTTATTTTTAAATTATGAAAAAAGACCTAATAATAGACATACATTGCGGGAAAATGATCATGGTACAACGTCAGCAAAATTAGGAGTAGGAAGAATGACACTTTGTTAGTTATATTATTTAATATTTTTTTTAATTTTCAGTTGCGTTAAACTAAAGTCATGGTCGTTGTGGACTGAGTGTGTTGTTTTTGTAAGACACTTGCCTCGATTGGTTATCCTCAGTCTTCGTCTGCTGCAGGTTCGTTATTCTCGATTCCTTTTGTCTTCAAATTCTTGTTTGTTTTTTGAATCTTGAATGAAATTGTTTGACCACAGCATGTGTGTTGTGGTATGTATTGTGTTTATAGGATGTTTTTTTGGATTTAATTTGGGAATTTGCTAAAAGAAAATGATGGTTTGGCTAGCTTTATGTGGAGCGACTACTGTTTGGTGGAGCCTTCACTAGTACATTTCCTCACATGCTTCAGGTAGGTTATTTCTCATTTTAACACCTGACCATATTGATGTTTTGGCTAGCTTTATGTGCGTGTCTATGTGTTTATATATATATATATATAATATTTTTATTTGTGTGATTGCATTGTAGGATGTTAGCAACATTTGTTGAGCCCCGAATCATCAGGTGAACATTCAACATTTAACTGTTTATTTACTTTTTTTAGTTGAATTTTTAATTTTATAAAATTATTAGTATGTTTATTTGCAACTTTAGTGTTTATTAATTAAGTGTGAGGGAGGGTTAACGAAATTAGAAAAATTAATCTCTCTCTCTCTCTCATTAATACTTATTTTTAAATTAATTAAAAATTGATCAAATTGACTAGAAAGTTAAGTTGTTCATTAGCTATATCATCCATTAAAATTGAAATTTTAGTTTTCATTGAGTTATTTAACCTAAGAATCTATTCAAAAAGAAAAAAAAAATTAATTTAGGATGCGCCAACTAAATCAATCTGAGTAATCTTTTAAACCGAGAAGTATTTATGTTTTTCTATTTTTATTGTGTTTAATTTGTCTTTAAATTTAAGATAGATAAAATAGATTTTATATTTAATTTCATGTTTTATAAAAAAAATGATGTGACTTAATTTATGTATCAAAATTAAAATTAACTTCATCATTTCCCAACCAAATTATATATGGTAACTTATAATTCACCTCAAATGATGTGATTTGTATGGATGTTTATGTCAATTTTTATCGTTCAGGATTGACAATTGTTGCCTATTGTTTTGTGTATATAAATATAAATAATAAAAATTGGTTTCAAAATATATTAAAAGTAATATTTGCTTGGGTTGATTCAAACCAGGTTATAAATTTGGTGTTTGAATAAAGTATATTATTTTTTAAAATATCATTTATAAAATTAAATTGAATTTAGTTGAATTTTTAATTTTGTGTTTAAGCTCCAGGAAATAAGCTCTAGGTTGATGTTATAAATAGTTTTGTATCTTATGGCTATAAATAAACTTTTTATGTATATTTAATAAGTACTTATTAGACTAATATCATATTTTTTTTTTGGAAAAAAGTTTTTTTTAATGATGAGCTAAAATTTGGATTTAATAAAGTACTATTATTGTATTTAAAAATTTATTTAGCATAAATATAACATTGCATTCAATAAGTTCAAATATTATTAAGGAAAATTATATTTAATAAGATATATCATTATTTTTAAGGTCGCTTTCAAATTTTATATTATCAATGGGCTCAATTGTGCATGTCAAGATATTTGGCAATTAAATTGAAAAGATTTGAGTTTAGGAAGTAAATATAATTTTTAGATAAGATTAGTGTTGGAATTAAAAAGCATTATTATTTTATAATTTAGTTGAAACAATACTCATTATACTATTAAGAAAATCTGCTCAAGTAGTGCTTGTAGTGTTTGGAATTTGAGATCATTGAATACTACCTTTGATAGTTCTTACTCCTAGTATTTTACAAATCATATGTAAAGCATCTAGAAATTGTTCGTTGTGGCAAGTAAATGGAGGAGTGGAGATCCCGTTAACGTAGGATTTTTTTAAAAGAATGTTGTAAACTTTTACGTGCTAACTAATTAAGAGAAGGATTAATTATCATTCAACTCTTCAACAAGTTAAGGACTACTTTGACTTTTTCACCTTCCCTTAGAAGTTAACAAATATTGCCAAATAGACTTTAGTCATTACCTTTAAAGGAATATATAGTTAGTTTAAATATGTCATCCATGGGTGTGTGTTGAATTTGTGGTTGGGCAGGTTAAATCAGAACTAACTGTGCTATCCCTTTAGGGAGCTTTAATACACATACGTGAAAGTCAAATATCATTCAACAAGGCTCCATCAAAATAAGCATTATAATATTAAGTTGATAATAATGAAGAAAAAGAAATACAAGACAAGTCATGTATGTTTAAAAGAGATAATATTATTCATAAATCCATGGGTCATGAATGTATAAGGTAGTGAATTGATAATTTATAATATTTATAATATATTAATATATATTATTCGTATATGTAATATATATAATTTGAATTGGTGATATATTCTTATATTTAACTTGTTTATGCTATTTATTAGTGAAATTGATACATAATAATAAATTATATTTATATGTTTGTATTTATAATTTTTTTCTTTCTTTTTAGAAAACAAACAAAGAAGAGCAAATCATTTAGGTTTTGAAAATTGATAGAGATGATATGTTAAATTGTTGAATTGTTAACTCTTATATTTATATGATAAAATAATATGTTTTGATGTTTTGAATTGTTAGTTATATATTAATGCTTATAATTATTGTAAATTTTATGTAGGTTATAACAAATTTAAGATTTAGCAATTAAAATTTTATAAAAAATTAAGATTGACCCCGATAAACCTTAAGCCTACATTTGGAATTCAGAATTTTAAGATTTAGGGTTTAGGGTTGAGTTTTAGGGTTTTAGAGGTTTAAGGCTTAAGGTTTGATCCTAGGGTTTTTTTTTGCTAAAATTTATAGCTTTTATTAATAATGAAGGGAAAATATTATTTATTTTTAGTTTATTTCTTTTAATTAAATGAACATTTTATCAAGCACAAATTATGAACATTAAAAGTCAAATAAAAGCCAAAACATCTAATTGATAAAAATACCACTTGGCCAACAATAGTTTTAATGATTTCGGGTGTACTTATATAACACTGTCAGTCAGTATCGAACACTCCAGATTTCCTTCTCACATGTAATTAAAAAATAAGAAATGAAATGTAAATCAATTTATTTACAGAAATAGCTATTAAAATGAAGGTAATTTAGGCGTAAATGGTATCCTATCCCCCTTTGCCTTTCCTTGTAGCTTTAATGGGCGATTGACTCTATTAATTTTGGAAGGTCATATTATTTTCATTAAATCTTTGAAATAAATTTATTATCTTTTGGCCCATTTTTTGTTTTGTTTTTATTTGTCCTTGTGTGGGTTATTTGCTTTTGTATGAGCTTTTATGAGTTTTTTTATATTTGAGTTAGACTATTCGATTTTGTTTGTATTATCTTTTGTTCTTTAGTAAAAACTTGTAATTTTAAAAACATCTTAAATCGAAACACGAACACTTTAAATCATACACCATAGGATGTAGGCGGATTTGAGAGTAGGAGTGAAGGGTGGTGAATTGGTGATCTATGATATATTAATATGTTTTATCAATATATAATATATATAATATGAAGTGGTGATATATTCTCACATGTAACTTGGTTTCGTTATTTTATTTGGGAAATTGGCTCATAATAATAAATAATATTTATACATTTATGTTTGAATATATTTTTTAACGTATTTTTAATTTTTTTGTCCTTTCGAAAGTAGACAAAGAAGAATAAATAATCTATATTTTGGTAACTAATAAAGATGAAGATATTAGTTTGCTCAAATTAATCAGGTATGTTAAATTGTTAGTTTACATTTATATTTGTAATGATAAGAGTAGCTTTTGGGTGATTGAGGTATGTCTAATTTGTCACTTTATTGTAATTGTATTTAAGATGTTATTTTTAATGTTCTTAATTGATAGTTGTAGATTTTAGCTTAAGGTTATTGTAAGTTTTATGTAGGTTATGAGAAATTTAAAGAAATTTTATTAAAAGAAATGAAAAGACGTGATGAAATTGGGTAGAAAATTATTTTACCTAGTTAACAAAAATAATACATATAAATATTATAATAACAACTAAAGGAGCTTCAAGAGCAAAAGACCAAGTGACCCAACTTCAATAAATTGAAGCTCAATGCAAGGGCCAACATGGTCTGAAGAAACATAGCCTATAACGGGCTTTGAAAATACCTTGGGCCAACCTAGAAAATGCCTTTAATATAAAGGCTGCCCAAAAACCTTAGGGAGAAAACTCCTTAGTTAAAGCTGAGACAATGGGCAGGCCCCAACAACATGGCTTGCACAAGAAGCTGGGGCAATACAATTTCCATCTAACCCTAGGCCAGATCTAATTATGGAGCCTTGACCTATTTGAGTTATGCCCAAAGCAAGGGGCATGGCGATCAAGAATCCAATGGCGGATAGAACGAGAGGACATTTAGGGAATGCATTGAGTTTAAGGTAGAGGACTTGGGGATGCTTTACAAAGAGGTCGTGACACTTAGAAGTGAATGCATCACCAAAGAGAAGGATAACCACGATAATGAGTTTAAGGTAGAGGACTTGGGGTTTTAAGATATAGACTTTTAAGGGTTAGATTGTTAAAGGGGAACTCTTGGCTTTGTAGCTAGAGACATTTGACTTTTTGGCATTATGGTTCAAGGTTTAGAATATAATCTATTTGCTACAGGTTATAAGGTATAGAGTTTACGGCTTAAGCCTTATCATTTAGGGTTTAGGATTTTTCCTTTTAGTTTTGGCTTTATGTTTAGATTTCTGGCTTTATTTGGTTTAGTTTCACTTTTAGGTTTAGTTTCTTTTAGGTATATGGTATAACGTACAACGTATAGGGTATTAGGGTTTAGGGTTTAGGGTTTAGGGTGTAGGGTGTAGGGTGTAGGGTGTAGGGTGTAGGGTGTAGGGTGTGGGGTGTGGGGTGTGGGGTGTGGGGTGTGGGGTGTGGGGTTTGGGGTTTGGGGTTTGGGGTTTAGGGTTTTAGGGTTTTAGGTTTAGGGTTTTAGGTTTAGGGTTTTAGGTTTAGGGTTTTAGGTTTAGGGTATTAGGGTGTAGGGTGTAGGGTGTAGGGTGTAGGGTGTAGGGTGTAGGGTGTAGGGTGTCGGGTTTGGGGTTTGGGGTCTAGGGTCTAGGGTCTAGGGTCTAGGGTTTAGGAATGGATTCGTGCTACCTAAAGAAGAGGGGTTGGTTGAAGTGTAGATGGTGCGCAGCGAGAAGGTTCCAGGCGGTTCGTAGAGGAGAACGGATGGAACCCTTCGAGGTTCGGGCGTGCCGCCGGTTGAATGCGGGGAGCACGCCGCTAGTCGAGGACTTGACGTTGAAGAAGGGATTTGGCCATCCTTACACAAACCGGTCGGGAACCGGAGCCGTTCTCCTGATGAGCCCAGGGGGGCGAAACCAGGTCTACGTGCGCTTCAACCCTTAAAGGCTAAACTTAGCGGACCGTGGATAGAGAAGCTAAGTGCCGATGGGTTGAGAGGCGCAGAAATCCGACCCCGTGACATTAGGGTTTTAGGATATAGACTTTTAAAGGTTAGGCCGTTAAAGGGGAACTCTTGGCTTTGTAGCTAGAGACATTTGACTTTTTGGTATTATGGTTTAGGATTTAGAATATAATCTATTTGCTACAAGGGTTATAAGGTATAGAGTTTACGGCTTAAGCCTTATCATTTAGGGTTTAGGATTTTTCCTTTTAGTTTTGGCTTTATGTCTAGATTTCTTGCTTTATTTGGTTTAGTTTCACTTTTAGGTTTAGTTTCTTTTAGGTATATGGTATAACGTACAACGTATAGGGTATTAGGGTTTAGGGTGTAGGGGGGTGTAGGGTGTAGGGTGTAGGGTGTAGGGGGTGTAGTGTTTGGTGTTTGGGGCGTAGGGGCGTAGGGCGTAGGGCGTAGGGGCGTAGGGCTTAAGGGCTTAGGGCTTAGGGGCTTAGGGCTTAGGGGCTTAGGGCTTAGGGCTTAGGGCTTAGGGCTTAGGG
>CM042086.1:9983558-10055308 GCA_023512835.1 Taxillus chinensis
AGCAGCTTAACCCGTGCGGCACCTAGTTCCCACCCGTACGAAGGAACGCTAGGGTCAGCCTAACTCGTCGCATTTGGATCGGAACCCATCGATCCGTTGTAAAGCAATTGTGTAGGAAGCGCTGAAGATCGATTTAAACGAAGCGCAACAAACGATTTGTATTGAATGCTTGAAAGCTTTACAACATCACTCCTCACATATAGATGTTAACACGTTTTGGCTATGTCGCCAGGAGACATCATATATGATCGAAATCTAAAATCTCTACAACTTACTCTATAAGCTAAGTATAACACTTTGCAAAAGGGAAGTACCCCAAAATGGCCTAAGTATGCTAGGATAAGCCTCGGTCCGTGACATTCTCCCCCACCCGGATTTGAGCGTCCTCGTTGCGTCTTCGGCTTCCTCGAACTTGTCGAACTTTGGATGTAGCGTTCGGTTTCTTCCCGGTACTCTTCGATCTCTTTGGAGAATTGCCCCGGATCCTCTTCCTTCTCCCAACTTGCCTCTTCACCGGCCTTGTTCTTCCATTGGACGTAGTACTCCACCCGGCTTGGATCTACGCCCCTTCTTGGCACGACTCTCGAGGAGTGGATTTTCTCATCTCTTTATCGTAGGTCTTGCCCGTTGATCTTGTTGGTGTACGCACCGCCCGTTGTCCGCTCGTATCTTCCAAGTCTTCGTGGTAAGGCTTGAGCAAACTAACGTGGAACACCGGATGCCTTTGTAGGCTTGTCGGAGGTCCAGTTTGTATGAGACCTTCCCAACTCTCTTAAGTACTTTGAAAGGCCCCTCATATCGGCGCACCAAACCCTTATGCAATTGTCTGAGTGCTTTGGTTTGGCGCGGAAGGAGTTTGAGCATCACCATGTCTCCTTCCTGAAATTCCAAGAGCCTCCTTTGTTGATCCGCCCACTTCTTCATCTTCTTCGCCGCCTTGTGCAAGTATGCCCTGGCCGTGATCCGTCTGTTCATGCCATCCTTTTGCAAACTTGAACGCTGGGGGGCTCTTTCCATGTACCCCCGAGTGATGGAAGTGGGCGTCAATGGTTGCTGCCCAATGCGAGTTCGAACGGGCTCTCGTTCGTGGACTCGCTCTTACGCAAGTTATATGAGAATTGGGCTATGTCCAGTAACTTGGCCCAATCTCTTTGATTGGCACTCACATAGTGCCTCAGTCTAACCTCAATAAGCCATTGACACGTTCGTTTGGCCGTCCGTTTGTGGGTGGAAACTTGTTGAAAAGTTTAAGTCCGAACCCATTATTCAGAAATTCGGTCCAAAACGCCCGGTGAATCGTGAGTCCCGATCGCTCCACCGGTTGTCTTTGAATGCCCCGTACTTCACCACGTACTTGAAGAATAGTCGGGCCGTGTCGTGCACGTGCGGTCCTTCGGAGCTGGAATGAAAACTCCGTACTTAGAGAATCGGTCGACCACCACAATGATCGGAACGCATCCTTCGGATCTTGGGAGACAAACAATAAAGTCCATCGAAACACTCTCCCAAGGTCTTTCCGGAGTAGGCAAAGGTTCAAACGTCGCCGCCGATTGCCGATTCTCTATCTTGTCTTGTTGGCACACAAGACAAGTCCTCACGCTAACTTGAACGTCCTCGTAAAGTTGAGGCCAGAGTAGCTCCGTTCGACCAACGCCAAGGTCGATCGACTCCGGGATGGCCAGCCACCGCGATCGTGACATTCTTTGAGGATGTCTCTCCTCAAACTTCCCCATTTGGAACGTACACCCGTTCCCCTCGAGTATGGAGCAAGTCATCCCTTAGCCAAAATCGTCGCGTCTTCCCCGCTTTGACGCATTCCACCAAGGACTTGGCTAATGGGTCGTGCTCCATTCCTTCCTTTAGTTTGTCCACCAGGGGGAATTGTGGTTGGCTAATGGTGAAGTTCCGCCTTCCGACTTAGTGCATCGGCCACCACATTATTTGTGCCCGGTTTGTACTCGAGCACAAAGTCAAATTCGCTAGGAGTCCTTGCCACCGTGCTTGCTTCGGAGTTAAGTTCCTTTGAGTTAGAAAATAACTCGTAGCAATGTTGTCCGTCTTCACCACGAACTTGGACCCTAGCAAATAATGCCTCCACACCCGAAGGCAATGACAACAGCCGTCATCTCCTTTTCGTGCACCGCGTGCCTCGTTCGGTGCCATTAAGTTTTCGGCTCTCATATGCTATAGGATGCCCATCCTGCATTAGAACTCCACCGATGGCAAAGTCTGAAGCATCCGTGTGAACTTCATAAGGCTTTGTATGGTCCAGAGTTGCCATCACCGGTCCATTTGTCACGGCTTGCTTGACTTCTCGAACGCCTCTCGGCAAGCATCATCCCACGCCCAAGTCTTGTTCTTCTTTAGTAGTTCCAGTCAAGGTGCGGCAATGTGGGAATAGCCGCGGATGAATCTTCTATAGTAGTTAACCAAGCCAAGGAAGGAACGCATCTCCGGGGACTTTCTTGGGCGTCTCCCATTCCTTGATGGCTAACACTTTCTTGTTGTCCATCTTTAGTTTGCCGTCGCCAATGATGTGACCCAAGAAGGGCACCTCCTTCTTCGCAAAGTCACATTTCTCCTTCTTCACAAAGAGTTGGTTCTCCCTTAAGATTTGGAAAACCCGCCGTAAGTGTGCCTTGTGTTCCTCCAACGTTTGCTATAGACGACAATGTCGTCCAAGGTACTTGCACAAAATCTATCCAAGTATGGTTGGAAGATCCTGGTTCATCAACGTACGTGAGGAATGTGGCGGGCGTTTGTGAGGCCAAAGGGCATCACCAAGAACTCGTAAGAGCCATATCTTGTGACCTGTCGCCCGTCTTTGCCTCATCACCTTCGGCTATCCGCACTTGCGAATATCCCGACCGCAAGTCCAGCTTTGAGAACCATCTCGCAGCACCAAGTTGATCAAAGAGGGTCGGATATAAGTGGGATGGGTAGTTTGTTCTTTTTGTGATCTTGTTGAGCGCCCTATAGTGATGCATAGCCGCATCGACCCATCGTCTTCTTTTGGAACAACACCGGTGCTCCAAATGGCGCTGGATGGCGAATGAACCGGCATCCAACAAGTCCTTCAATTGTTTCCGAAGTTCCTCGACTCCGGTGGTGCCATCCGATAGGGCACCGCAGACAGTAGGCCTTGCACCGGCCTCTAGCTCAATCTTGTGGTCCACCTCCCGCCAGGCGGAAGTTGTTTGGGGGAGTTCGGGTGGCATAACGTCCCCAAACTCTTCAAGGACCGTCTTCACTTCGGTTGGGGGCTCCTCCCCGACACTTGGGCATCCTTCCTTCACCATAGCAATGAAGGTTGGCTCCTGTCGCCTAACTCCTTTGGACGGTTGGAGCGCCGAAAGAGACTTGCCTTGAGCTCTTCCTCCCGCATGCATTACCATGCACGTTTTCCCCTCGTCCATGATGCGCATTGTGTTGGTGCTAGGAATTGGAATTGCCGCACCTGGTCAACGAACTCCATCCCCAACACCATGGGATAGTCGTCCATCGACACCACGGAGAGATTCACCTTGCCTCTCCACTCGCCATACTTAGCTCGACGCCGAGCCACGCCATGGATTGACCGGCACCGGAGTTCACCGCCTTCAGCCAGCCCTTCTCTTCCTTGTAGTATCCCCGGTCTACGAGCTTCTTCGACCTTAATGAAGTTGTTGGTCGCACCCGTGTCCACCAAGGCCTTAGTTTCAAGGTTGTTGGCCTTAGCCGAGCACGTACATGCGGCCTTCGTCGTCCGGATGGTGGCACCTCCACCTTCGCCTTGATTGCATTGAGGAGTTGCAAGGAACCAAGTCGTGGATCCCTCGCATCCCTTCCTTCGTCTTCATTGATCATCGCGGAGAGCTTGGAGCGCCTGGGCACTCGAACGCCTTGTGAGGGCCTTCACAAAGGAAGCGGGGAGATCCTTGGCTTCTCCCCGTCCTTGGAACTATTCGCGAATGTTTTGGGCGAAAGTCCTTAGATGGTTGGAAGGGTCTCCCTTTTCCTTCACTCCGGTTGTCTCCCCCAGTTTCTCCTTGTGGAACTGTTCGCCTTGGAAGTCGATGAAGAACCTGGTGGTTTCTCCGGCTCTTTGTATTCGATGAGTGATTCGGCCACCGCCATGGCCGACGCCAGGTCCTGCACATTCCTCTTTTGCAACTCCGGCTTCGCCCATTGTTGCAATCCGTCCATGAAGGAAAATAGTGAATCCTTCGCGGACATATCCGGGATCTCCAATATCAACTCGGAAAATTCACGGACGTACTCCCGCACCGTGCCTTTGTGGGTAAGGCGCCGAAGTTTCGCCCGGGACTCGTCTTCCGCATTCGGGGATAGACCGGGCCTTGATCTCCCGCTTGAAATCGCCCAATTGTCGATATGCATAGGCCGCACTCCTTGTCGGCATATCGTCGCCTCCACCACACCATAGCCGAATCGACTAAGTATAGTGGAGCGGTCTTCACCTTCTTTGCCTCGTCGACAATGTTCAAGGCATCAAAGTCTTTTCCATGGTCCAGAGGAAGTTGTCTAACTCCCTCGCATTCCTTGACCCAGCATAGGTCTTAGGCTTTGGCACATCGATTTTGGAGCTGGAATGGCCGCCAACGCCACCTTGGGTGACTGCCATCTTACGAGAGAGACCAATCTGCCTTGATCTCTTTGATTTCCTCTTGCATCGCCAGGATTTGGGACGTGAGAGTGTCCTTTAGGCCGTCGAACCGAGAGTTCATGTCATCCATGACGGAGTTGAGAAGCCCTTGCATCCTCCCATAGCTTTCCTCACCTCTCGAGTCCGGCTTTTCGATGCTTCGGTGTGCTCCTCGACCACCTCCATCTGTTCGGCAATGCCAACTCCAATTTGGCTAGCCGACTCTCCAGTGGACATGTTTCCCTCGAAACGGACTTGTCTCTCCTCCGTTCCTTAGCGTGGTGCTCCTTGTCGCGGCCTTCGTGGTCGCCACCACTAATGACAATAGATCCTCCGTTTGTCATTTTGCACCGTCTCGAAGTTTTGATTGTTCCACCGAACTTTACTTTCAACCGTGCTCGATACCACTTGTCACGGGGTCAGCCTTTATAGCAGCTTAACCCGTGCGGCACCTAGTTCCCACCGTACGAAGGAACGCTAGGTCGGCTAACTCGTCGCATTTGGATCGGAACCCATCGATCCGTTGTAAAGCAATTGTGTAGGAAGCGCTTAGCGGAAGATCGATTTAAACGAAGGCAACAAACGATTGTATTGAATGCTTGAAAGCTTTACAACATCACTCCTACATATAGATGTTAACACGTTTTTGGCTATGTCGCCAGAGACATCATATATGATCGAAATCTAAAATCTCTACAACTTACTCTATAAGCTAAGTACAACACTTTACAAAGGGAAGTACCCCAAAATGGCCTAAGTATGCTAGGATAAGCCTCGGTCCGTGACACGAGGACCACAACATCTCGGCCAGACCGGCCAGCCTCCACACCTTATCCCCTTCTCTCTCTCTCTCTCTCTCTCTCTCTCTCTCTCTCTCTCTCTCTCTCCTGCAAGGACCCTAACCAAACTCACCCAAACCATGGCTCATACGCCCACATCACCTCATGGCTCGGACCCCATCAGCCAAACCATGGCCAATTCCTCTTCCTCGAGCCAAGGCATGACCGATTCCACATGCGTCACCCTAATTTTCCATCTATATAAACCTATCCAAAACCAGACGTTAGGGGGCTCTGCAAACCAAAACAAACCCACCGTAATTCTTACCTCTTTCAATACCAGAATCCATAGAGAGTTCCCCGGTGGCCGGAATCCCCTCCGCCGGCCATTGTTGCTCCCTTTTCATGATTCCAATCGACCCATTCCAAACCTCCATCAATAAGCCCAACCAACAGGTGTTTGTCTCCTCCAACCCCAAAAATTCCGGTTCTCATCTTCTTTCTCTTTCAATCCTTGACGCCCGGCGCTCCAACCACATCATGTCTCAATCCCTCAATGGCAAGCTGTAGCCCTCCCCGACGCACATTGCCTTAATCAAGGCACACAGCGGCCCCCAACAAAGGGCGTAGTTGTGCTCCCGTTTCAAGCCGTATCCTAACGCCGACCCCACCATCTCCCATACGAGCATCAACCCAAACGAATGCCGGTCCCGAGCCGTCGCTCCCCGCCACATCATTTCGACTAGGAGACCTCTCCCGCCATCGTCGTCTTGCTTGCGACTCTGCCACCATCGTGTTGTCACCACCATCACCCATCGGTTGCCGAAAGAGCCGAACAAGGTCGTCTTTGGTTAGTGGTCTTGAAGAAAGGGTATTTGAGGGTTGAGTTTTAGTCCATCATTAGCTTCTCCTTTTTCTTCCTTTCCTCACTACATTCTATGCCTATTTTTGTGAAGACCTATTCTAAGTGAGGTTGGAAGCTAAACTCGAATAGAGTTGAGCGTTGAGTCATTATTATTTTAATATTTGGGTTTATTGATGTGCGTTATTATTATTATAATTATTTTAATATTTTGGGTTTACAATTATTATGATGTTAATATTATTAATATTATTATTTAATTAGAGTTGTTTACATTGGAATTATTATTATTACTATAAATATTTTAAATGTTTAAATATTTGGGGGGGGGGGGGGTTTGTTTTGGCCCGGGTGGAGATGACGAGGAAGGGGGAAGACGCGGCTTCGTTCCGATGGGTGCAACCCCTCCCAACCGTGGCTCGCTTGGTGGGCCGGTCCCTTTGGCCTGCAATAATAAATAATAATAATAATAAAAACATATTAATAGTAATAGGAATAATGATAATAATAGTTATTATGAATAGATGAAGTTATATATGTGTGTACTACTTGTGGATAGTGTTTAACTGGTGAATTAAATATTTTGTATTGGTGTTGTATGGAATTCGATTGTTGGGATATTTTGGTTGATTAATTTTGTGTGTGGATTTCGTAATGAATTTGGTGAGTTAATCGTGGGTCCCACATGGGACGTGGAGGCCATGGGTCCCCTATATGGCTTGTTAACTCGGGTCTCATATGTGGTGGGTTGACGTTAGGAACACCATAGGTCTCACATATGGCAGTTTAGTAGCGACTAAAATTCTCGGAGTTGGTGGCGGGAATTTCCATGGGTGATTGATTTGCTTGGCGTAAGCCTTTAATGATTCAAAATCGATGTGACTTATTTGTAATTGGATGGAATTTATTTGTGTTGGAATGTGACACTACACTGACACATACATTCACCGATCATATAATCCTAGGAATGTGAGTAAAAGGATAGTGGAGTTGGGGGAAATACCTACGGGCACTCGTGCTCACCCTACTTTATTTTTTTTATTTTCCTACTGGGTTGTAGGGAGTAGGCTGATTGAGCCACAACGGGGGCGGGATATCATTATGTAGGATATTCCATAAACTTTATTATTTTATTTATTTCCTTTCCAGACTCGGGTCCGTGGACAGTTTGTATTAACTTGGATAACTGACCTTGTTACTTCATATTTATGGGTGTTGATCAATTCAAGAATATTGATTACCTTTTTAATTATTGGTTGATTGCATGTATTTGGGTCATTGGTAAATACAATACTACCCCCGATGTAGTATTGTATAGGTATAGTCTCCAACCCCTCGACCCAGGAGTGGGCGTGAGGGCGTCGTGTTCCCAATTCCGTGGTTTTCGGAATTTGGGGCGTGACAATTTTCGACCGGTGTTGTATTATTTGATTTACTTGTTAATTTTTTTTGCTTTTCTTTTTACATCAGGTTGCTTATTATATTTTGGCTGTTTTGTTGTTATTGGTTCTTGCTTGTTTATGTTTTATTTCATAATGAAGGTATGCCCATGCTCATGGCAACTGTGTTTTCAACAAGCATGTTCTCTCGATCTTTCTACTGGCACGTTTTCTTTCTTTCTCGCTCGTGCTTTCTGTACCATTCTCAATTTTTTTTCACCGTCCCACGTTTTCTTTTACGAGACCCATGTTTTATAAAAAAAAGGAAAGAAAAGTTAATGCACTTGTCCTCATTGTCTCTTTGTTTTCATTAATTCACCGATTCATGTCCTATACTGGTTTTTCACATAACATGGTATCGTGTGAGCTGGTTTTACATAAAGGATGCATGTTGGTTTGGGGTCATTTTGTGACCGATTAATGGTTGTGCGTCTCCACTAGTTTTGCTGTGAATATAGTGTTTTTGTTTCCACCGATTCATTGGGTTTTGTAGGCACTAGTTCATAAGTTTTCACTGTCTTTTTACCATGAACGTTGATCCATGTTTTGCCTTTTTATGTTTCCTTTTGTCTTTTTACACTAAGTCACATTTGTTTTAAAAATTAACATATTTTAATTTAAGTTTTTCTTTATCGTCGGAGTTAACATGATACATAAATATTTAACTTTAATTTTTAAAATAAATATTAACTTAATAGTAAGCTAGGCTTAATCTAATTACACCAGTAAATTCGGATTCTATGAGATCACGCATGCGGAGGTGTTTCGTCGATTAATTTATTGCTATTTTATTAAGAGCTTTTTTTTAAAAAAAAAATAGTTAATATTTTTCTAAACTTTAAAAATTTGTTAAGCAAGATAAGCACACGTGATTATTCATTAGATGGCATATTTGTTTATTTATGTTGTTTAATTATGCATGCTACGTTTTTCAGTACGGCTACATTGTGCATTTGTTGGGTAAAAAGAATTGTGTGCTCTCAAGTCTAGTGCAACTTTTAAACCGTAAAGTTTGATTTTAATAGACGTATATTATTTATTGTTTTTGCCCGAGAAAACAACGTCCTACTTGGTCTGAAAAGTACATCATGAAAAAGTTTAAAGGCACCTAAATGTATATACAACATTCTTAGGCCACATTTGTCACGTAAAACAAATCGAAAGATATAAAATTATTAAGTAAACAAAAATAAAATTAAAAATTAAAAATATTCTTCGATCTTATTTACTACATAAATTTAAAAAAATAATAATAAAATCATACTATTAATTACTTTAAAGTCCATTTCACTCTAAATCACGTTTTATTCTCTGTTTATTTTTGGCATTTGTATTCTTCTTGTAATCTGCATTTATTATTCAAAGATTTGCTTTATAAAGTGGAATATAAGAAAACGTGTTTTTGGTTTTTCCACCAAAAAATGTCTCTCTTGTTCTCTCAATTTCGCACTTGAGTTTGTTTGTTCGTAACACGATGAACACCTGTATCGAGATGACCACCCAATCATCAGGCTGAATTTCTGAAACCAGCCTTTCTTCTCCGACATGAACCCCTCAACCTAACCCAAACCGGTCATAAACCAGCCTAATATAACCTTCTATGGCCACGTTGAGCCAAACCAAAATCGGTGAACCCATACCGCTTAGTAATTCCCATATGGGTTTAGAAAATGTGGCAGCCATGTAAACTGATATAGCCGTTACATGAAATAAATTACATGAAATAAAAATTTGTTATGATTTGCAAGAACAGCTGTTATATTGAATTGTTTTTTAAAAAATCAACTCTTCTTTAATTTGCTGAATTTGAACTCTGGTTTTTGATTTCTTATTAACAGAAAGAGAAAAAACAAATAGGGAACATGAAATCAAGAAAACTTTCCAGGGTGCCTGTTTGTTACCACTTCCAAATGGTGAATGGTAGCCCAGCGACAACAGTTGAAGTAACAATATTTTCGCCAAGGCTTCCACTAGCTTCTAGAAGTTGAGTCACTCCCAATCTTGTAGGACCATCCACGTGATGCAACTGACACATTTTGGTTAAAACAAGACTTATATGAGAAGAAGTTGTCTAAGGGTTGGGTTCTTCACCGTGGCATATGATCTATTGCGTCCATATAGTAGAAACCAAAGTTCAAAACTCACATTCTTTCCAATGCCAACAGTAGGAAGATTAGCCAGAACCCCTAAATGACAAGCCAAACCAAAACCTGCAGAAGCATAGAACGTTTAGAAACTTCTTAAATGAAAAAAGAATATGAGTAGCAAACTATTTATTAGGAAGCAGAATAAAACCAATCAAAAGGTCTACAACGGAATAGCCTAAAATATATTTCGTCATAATACTGCAATAAATTATCCACGTAGCCCAGTAATTTAGTAAGAATGAGTGTGTTTTGTTTCATGAATATTCACAAGAGGATTTATTTATTAGGCTGATATTAGGCGAATTAGGAAACTGGATGAAATCTTCAAGCCCACCATAGGCCCAATTCAACTGAATATTGACGCAGTCATGAAGCTACAAGAGATCGATAACAACGATCGAATCTCCTAAACAGAGTTGCCAATCCAAGCAAACCCAAAGAATAAATTGATTGAATCAATCCATAGATTTATAAAACCGAGAATAAAATTTATGTGTAACATTACAACGAATTAAAGGCCTATTTATAGCCTCACAAAGGATTACATAAAAGGAAATTCACATAAAAGAAATTAAAAGGAAACTATTAAATTAGCAATTAAAAGAAAATAATTAAAAGGAAAGATAAATCTTGCTTGTGTCCCAAGTTGCTTGCATCCTAAGTTACTTGCTTCTCAAGCCACCGCATCATTCTCTCCCACCAAAGAAGAACTCGACCTCAAGTTTGGGACAGGATATAAAGGCATATCATCGAGAATGAAAGGGATAAATATCAGCTACATTAAAAGTCCGAGAAATCGACATATCATCTCGGTAAAGCAACGACATAGGCATTGTCATTGATCTTGCTTGTATCGCATATGGTCCATATTTCTTTGGTTGTAACTTGTTGTATTTACCAACGGGAAAACGTTCTTTACGTAGAAACACCATCACTTGATCTCCCACACAATAATTTCTATCTCTATGCAAATTAACGTGTTTTATATTTGGCATTAGCGCGCTCAATCTTCTCTCGAACATCTGCAACAATAGATTGATCTTGCTTCAGCCATGTGTTTAGCTATCATATTCCCATCCTTGCCACTAGGTAATTGTGCTAAATCCAAAACATGTAGCGGGACTTTGTGTAAACCACCGGAAAAGGTGTCCTCCCAAGTGTACGATGAACGGAATTGTTGTAAGCAAATTCGGCTTGTGCCAAAGCTTGATCCCATTGCTTCGGTTTCTCACTACAAATACTCCGATGAGATTGCCCAATGTTCTATTCGTCACCTCGCTTGGCCATCGATGCCTGGGATGTGCGGTACTTACTAAAATTCAAAGATGAATTAAACAAAAACCACAAAGTCTTCCAAAAATGACTAAGAAATTTACTGTCTCTGTCTGAAGTTATAGATTTAGGTACTCCATGCAAACGAACCACCTCCTTGAAAAATAGTTTTACAATAGCTTGTGCATCAGCTAGTCTTTCAACATGAGATAAAATGAGACATTTTGGAAAACCTGTCAACTACCACAAATACGAGAATCTGCTCCTCTTTGAGTACGAGATAATCCCAAAATAAAATCCATCGATATATCCTCCCATATGTTATTCAGAATGGGCAAAGGAGTGTACAATCCAGTGTTTTGAGATTGGTCTTTGGCGTCACGGCAAATATAACACCTTTCAACAATTCGGCTCACATCACGGCGCAAACGAGGCCAAAAGTACCTTTACGCCATAGCGGCAATAGTCTTGTCTCGCCCAAGATGCCCAGCTAAGCCTCCTCCATGGAGATCTCGAATCAACTTCTCTCGTAGAGAAGATTCGGAATACACATGATTACCCTTCATTAAGAAACCCTCCTGAATGTGGTAATCATCACAAGGGCTCATGAAGTGTGCACTTCCTCCACAGTTCCTGAAAATCCCCATCGGTGGCAAACAAGTTTTTCAATTCTTCAAAGCCCACAATTTCAGTGTGTAAAGTAACTAACAAATCAGCTCTTCGACTTAATGCATCACTACTTTATTTTGGATTCCGGATTTATGCATAAGTCCGAATGGAAACTTTGTAAATTGGATCCACCTTGCGTGCATATCCTTGTTAATCCTTGTTTGTCCACTAAGATGCTTCAAAGCCACACAATCAGAATAAAGAACGAATTCTTTACCCACCAAATAATGCTCCCATATTCGCAAGGCTCTCACATCCGGGTAAAATTCTTTATCATAGGTTGACCAAGTCTTTCGAGCTTCACATAATTTATTACTAAAAAAAGGCCACTGACCTCTTTTCTTGAGATAATACAGCACCAATGCCAACTCTACTAGCATCACAATCCACCTCAAATAATTTAGTAAAATCGGGGAGTGCCAATCATGGCGTCGACATAATTCCTCTTTTAAGACCTGAAAACTCTTAGCGGCTTCTTTATTCCACGGGAACTTTCCTTTCTTCAAGCATTCGGTTAATGGGGCAGCGATGGTACTAAAATGTCCGATGAACCTCCTGTAAAACTAGCCAATCCTAGAAAGCTCCTAAGTTCTGTCACAACCAAGAGTTGGCCACTCCTTGATTGCCCTTACTTTAGAATCATCCACCATGATACCATCACAGACTAACCACAAATCTCAAAAATAACAATTTCTTGGCTAGGAATATGCACTTCTTCATATTAGCATATAATTTATTCTCACGCAACACGGTTAACACTAGCCTCAAATGTTCAATATGCTCATGCTCTCGGTCTTGCTATAAATCAGGATATCATCAAAATAAACTATAACAAGTTGGCCATTAAAAGGCTTGAGTACCTGATTCATTACGCGCATAAAGGTGCTTGGTGTATTGCTAAGACCAAACGGCATCACCAACCATTCGAACAATCCCTCTTTAGTCTTGAAAGCGATCTTCCACTCATCTCTAGGCTTGATTCGAATTTGATGGTAACCACTACACAAGTCAATCTTGGAAAACACTTGAGCTCCACTCAAGTGGTCCAACAAGTCATCCACTTGTGGTATAGGAAATTTATATCCAATAGTAATCTTGTTGATAGCATGACTATCAACACACATTATCCAACTTCCATCTTTCTTGGGAGTCACAAG
Source organism: Taxillus chinensis (assembly GCA_023512835.1). Lineage (NCBI taxonomy): Eukaryota > Viridiplantae > Streptophyta > Magnoliopsida > Santalales > Loranthaceae > Taxillus > Taxillus chinensis. The sequence goes on from CM042086.1 coordinate 9,996,526, forward strand.
GCCGACACCGCACAAGGACTTAAGTCATCACGAATAAATCCCTTGTCCAATAATTCTTGGACCTTCTCTCGCAAGATCTCTGTTTCTTTTGGGCTCATCCTTAGTGTGGTAAATTTGGTAAACTAGCACCAGGTACCAAATCTATTTGATGTTGGATATCTCTTAGAGGCGGCAACCCCTCCGTAAAGTCATCTAGGACCACATCCGCAAAATCCTCCAACACGGTTTAACCGCATCCGGTACCTCTGGATTTGAACTATCAACATTAATAATCTCTGGTTTCACCACAAGAGCATGTACCTCTTTTGCCTCTTTTGCATCTTCAATCACATCCGCCTCGGATTGGATCATTGTTAAGAAAGATCGTCTCTTGCCCTTACAAGTTTTCGAATGGAAGTCCTCCTTTAAAGGCAATAAGTTAAATTTTGCATCGCCTTTCTCTAGCTTGTAAATGTTCTCTTTGCCCGAATGTTGGGCATTCACATCAAACTGCCAAGGTCTGCCCAATAACAAATGACAAGCATTCATATCTACCACATCGCAATAAACCTCATCATGGTACTTACCAATAGTGATAGGGACCTGGCATCTTTCTGTCACACCAATTTTCTCTGCGACTTTTATCCATCCAATGGTATACGGACTTGGGTGCTTCTCCACAGGCAATTTTAATTTCGAACCACCGATCTCCCAATGATGTTCTCGCAACTGCCGTTATCAATAATTACATTTTAACACTCGACCCTTAGTTGCACACCTAGTTCGAAATAGCTGGTGTCGTTGTGTGAGCTCTGCTTGTGGTGGTGATAGAAGCATTCTTCGAACCACATAGGATGGTTCAACTCCATCATCTTCCACCTCCTCTTCGCTAGGGCCACGTCCATCTTCTGCTTCGCAATCTAGATCGTCCTCCTCGTCACGTTCCACCATGTTGACAGCTCTCCTATTCGGGCATTGATTAGATCGATGTCCTGGCTGTCCACAACGAAAACATTTGTCCAAAATTGGCTTGGCATAAGGATTGGTTTGTTTTTGAATCCCTTGAACTGGCATGCTTCTTCCCTTCTGCTTTGTCACCCAACTTGGTTATTTCCTCTGCAGGCTTACTCGAACCACTCACGTTTCTTTCGTTGACCGTCTTGCTTCCACTGGAACTAATGTTAATTCCAACTCCTCTTCGTCCACTTACAAACCGTGACGTTTGTTCATATAACATAGATTCTGCCCGAAGTGCCATATTCTTCGCTTCATTCAAGCTTCAAGGATTTGTGAACCCGATCTTGTCGCTAATTTGCAATTTAAGGCCATCCACAAATCGCGCGGCTTGTTGTCCTTCACTTTCCCGCAAATCGTTCCTCTCGGCGGTCCATAAATTCTGCAGTATATTCATGAACTGACCGTGTCCCTTGGCGGCATCGTTGATATTGTTGGAACAATATCTGCTCATAATCTGGTGGTAGGAAATCTCGCTGCAGCAACTGTTTCATGCGAGGCCAACTCCTCACTGACCGTCGCCCTTCACGTTGTCTCCGACTTTGCAATCTCTCCCACCATGCTGAAGCTCCTCCCTTTAGTCTGCAAGCCACCAAATTAACTCTGCGGTCTTCTGGAATCTCCATGTAATTAAAGAACCGCTCAACCTCCGCCAACCAGTCAAGGAAACCTTCAATATCAAGATTACCATTGAAGGATGGAATATCCACCTTCAACCGATAATTGACAACATCTCATGATCGTACGATTCCTTCGGTATTCTCTACCTCGATCTTGCATCGGTGGTAGTCGTGCGCCATACAACAACTCTTTCTCTTCGATGAATCATCCCCCGATAAACGATGTACTCTAATTGTAGCCGCACGTCTAAGGTTTGGGTCAACCAATTCATCCCTTGCCCTCGGACGAGCACGCTCGAGCAAATCATCATCGAATTTAATTGGTCGGCATATTCACGAACTCTCCTACTCTTGGCCGCTCTTCGCAAACACTTTGCCACCACGATCTTCTAACGAGTTAACACGCTCAGTCAGATCTTCAAGACGCCGTTTCACACGTCGGATTCTCTGACCTACAAGATCAAACTCCGCCCCTTGGGACCTATTGATTGGCTCCTTGGGCGCCCCGCCCTCCCGAACGTCGTCAGGTACACGATCACCTCCAACACACGGACTCAACGACATCACCAGGGGAAAAGCCTTGCTCTGATACCAACTGACGCAGCGCGGAAGCTACAAGAGATCGATAACAACGATCGAATCTCCTAAACAGGTTGCCAATCCAAGCAAACCCAAAGAATAAATTGATTGAATCAATCTATAGATTTATAAAACTGAGAATAAAATTCATGTGTAACATTACAACGAATTAAAGGCCTATTTATAGCCTCACAAAGGATTACATAAAAGGAAATTCGCATAAAAGAAATTAAAAGGAAACTATTAAATTAGCAATTAAAAGGAAATAATTAAAAGGAAAGATAAGTCTTGCTTGTGTCCCAAGTTGCTTGCATCCTAAGTTACTTGCTTCTCAAGCCACCGCATCATAGGTCTAATTCAACTGAATATCCAGCCCGACATTAACGAGGGCTTGCATTGAGTCAAGTTAGCTTGGGTAGAATTCATTTCAAAGGCTTAGATGAAAGGAGGGAGAAAGTATGGCACGATAAGTTGAAAGAAATTAAATTACAAAATTACGAATAAGAACATTTTTAATACACTTTTATCAACCAATAAAGCAAAAATAGTAACAGAAGCAATCCTATATAACCGGACACAGCCAAATGCACATATAAATGATAGTTTTAACACATCAAACATTATTCTGTATTTTCCATGCACATGTATGTGTGCATGGATGCATGAAAGAGAGACAGAGTAAGAGGTACATGAAAAATTTTGATTGATAATTCATCATGATCAGTAGAGATTTTGGCCAAATGCCAAAATCACTTGCCTCGAGGATGAAGTAATCCATTGACATCAACTATTAATGATTGTGACCAGCTATTTTGCAATCGTATGTCACAAGAAAACACTAGTTATCTCAAACACATTGAAGGGATTTGAAAATAATAACCGAGCATGATTAAAATCACTATACATAAATTGATTAGAATCACAGTTCAACAATAACAAGACCACAACATAAAGTTTAGACTCAAAGCAATGAACTAGCACATAGCAGAAAACAAAAGGCACCTGTAATTAGGATGATCACTATACTTCATTTTCTCCAAAAGCTTTTAAAAGGATAGGGGCCTGGCAAGAAAAATGATAAAATGGAATGCCTTTAGACACAATAATTGTCGACATGTATAAGAAGAGGTGGGTGCACATTAACAAAACACGCACGAGTCATGGAATGGGATTAGCTTAAATGAAATAATTAAAACTTAGAATTTGTAAATTTCTCAAAATCATGGTTAATGTTTTCCAGACCATAAGGCATTATTCAATCTAATTTCTCAATAAGAATTTACGTGTCCTGGTTATCAATTTCCTATGAAGAATTAGGATGAAATGAGAAACTTTTTGATACTTTTTTTATATAAATCAAGCCATGAGATTTTCGAGAACCAAGGAAAATCCAGGGATAGATAACTTTGGGAAAGTTGTTTACATATTGCATTAAAGGATATTGGTGCAATTAAAAGAACTAATGAAAAGAAACATGCTTTGAAAATGGCATAATCTTATTCCAAAAAATCATAAGGCTGAAAATGTCAAGGAGCCAATTTAGGTGATTAAAAATTAAAATTGAAAATCAACACTTTTAATAGTACTCAATTACTGAATAAGGATCATAATGGTCGGGTCGGGCTCGAGATGCTACCGGATTCGAATCCAACTCAAAATTTTATACTTTAATTCAAATCCGACTTGACCTGATGGTTTTGGTGCTTCAGTCGAGTGGGCCTGGGGAGTGAATATTTATTTTACCTTAAATTTGTTTAAAAATACTGGATCATGACGGATCGTGTAAGACTCAATCCGATAGGGGGGATGCAATAAGATTATCTAGTTTAATTTAACAGGGACGCTGGAAAATGATATAAGTGAAAAAAAAGAAAATAAATTTTTGGAAAAATTACAACCCTTAATTTTGAAATCAAAGCGAAAGAAAGGGAAAAGAAGAAAGGGGGAGGTTTTTTTTTTTTTTTTTGGTGGGGGGTAAGTGGGTGGACTGGGGGATAATAATAAAAAAAAAAAATTTTTTTAATTTGTTTTTAAGTTTTGACCAAAATTATGTTTAAATTAGGAATAATAAGTAATCAAATGATGGTGACTTTAACCTAAACCTGCAACTTAGGATTAAGGTTATCAATTTTTTTATTCTACTAACTTCTGGGAAATTTGATGTATATGTCCCATATATTTGTTCATGGCACTTAGTTTAAAAAAATTATTCCATAAAGATTTGATTTAGTTGGAATCAAGATAGTAAGTGAACAAACAAAAATTTGTATTGCATACTTTTTAAATTGTTGGTTCCACTTTTTATTTACCTATAAAATAATGTAACAAACAAAATGATATGAAGAAAGTCAAAATTGATAACATATGGTTTTGAATAAAATGGGATCCAACATGGTACATGGTGCACCTACAATAATCTTTTTCTCTAAATTCTGTCATCTTCTTCTTTATAAAATTTTGTTACACAATTCATTTTGACGCTATAACACAATTCTAACTATTTTTATCCATCACTATATTTCCAACTATATTAGGTGATTGAATCTTGACAAGCTAGTTTACTTTTAAAAATATTATTATTATCTAAATAGTGATAAATATTTTTTCTCAAAATAATTTATTTACAGCTAAAAAATTAAATACCATTTTTTATAAAATCCAGAGTTACGGTCATTTATTTTTCATAGATAATATAAATGAAAACCTCAAACTTCAACATGTATTACTTAATTATTAGTTAATCATTATCAAATTTTATCATTTATAATACCATTATAAATAATTTACTAACTAAATTAAATACCATTTTTATAAATAATTTACAAACTTCTTGTATATATCCTCACCAAATACAGCATAAATTCATTATCAGTCACTTCCCCGATGATTAAAAAGAAGATAAAAAACATTTACCAAAAAAAATCTCAAGGCCAACAAATTTGTGTCCAGTAAATTTTTTCATACCCTATTTAAAATTGAATTTCGATCTCAGCACAAAAGATTTTATAAATGTTCATTGGAAAAAATCATAAGACATAACCAGGCGGCTCAAGAAGAATTTACAAAAATGTTGCAAAATATTTGAAACCAGGATTTAAATTGATGAACTAAGTACACGTGAACAATTTCAAAATGAGCTACTAATACTCACCCAAAGAAATATTACACACATGCAAAATTTGTTGGGCCAGAACATATAAAGCCGGAGCGAGTACAAGCCACCTATTTTGGGGCTCAAGAAACCACAGACCAAGAATTAGATTTACAAGACTTGAAGACCCAATACCCCAAACAGGGAAGCTATATTTGCTTCCGTCCGTTCGGCTTCCCACGGTTGAAATCAAATCAGTAACCATACGGTTGAAATGAGACATTGTTAACCAAATGGCCCAAATGCATCTCAAGAAATTCAACACAACTCAACAGCATATTTCATTTGGGTTGGGATTATGAACCTGAGTTGTCCATTGGGCTTCGGCGGGAACCCATTCAGGTTCCTTTAGGGATGCCAATTTGCCTGGTCTCGCAGGGACCCACCCCTCCTCGTGAAATGGGACGGTTTTTTTTTTGAAAAATTTCGGGGCACAGGGCGGGACGGGCAAGCATGCCCCGCCCGTGCCCGGGCGAGCAAATATTTCCCGGTCCGCCCTGCCCGACGCCGTCCCGCGTCGTGAGAAAACATATTTATCTAAATATAAAATATAAAATACATATTTATCAAAAATCAAAACCCACTTTCACCATATATTGTATATTATATCAAAATAGTCAGTATTGTATAATTAACTAGTAACATTTATTATAATTGCAATAGTATATATATATATATATATATATATATATATACTCATACTTAATAATTAAGCTTAGTTAGGTTAAATACGACTTTTCGACTTTTTGACTATTGTATTGTTTATAACACAAATAATATGATGACCATATATATAATTATATTAGTTATGTTATCACTACTTATATGCTCACTTATTATTGATGATAATTATATTAATTAGATTATCACTACTCACTACTTAAATTATTACTCATTGATTAGAATTTATACATGCATATATATATATGATAACTATATAACTATATATATATATATATATATATATATATATATATATATATATATAAGTAATATGATAATTATTGAGTATATAAAGTTTAATAACTCATGTTAAAAAGTTTGCTAATAACTATTATATGTATCATAAATGAATATTGTTTACTATGTTTACATAATTAGTATATATATTTTAAATCTAACATATAAATAATATTAATAATAAAAATAGTACAACTATTAATAATAATGATAAAATGTTTTATTTTAAAAATAATATCACTTACAAAGTATATATACTTATATTTAAATAAAAATAATCATTTATTAAAAGTAGTAGTAACATTTTAATATAAAATATAAACATATAAAATATAAGAAAGTGATATAATTTATAATTATATAGTATATTAGTATGAACTAATATATAACTTCAAAATAATTTTGAATCTAATTAATATGTATTTTATATGAAAATATTAATAGTATATTTAATTTTCATTATAATATAAAAATATATACTCTGTAATTATTATTATTTTTAAAATAAAACATACACTTTTTATTATTATTATCATTACTAATAATAATAGTAATATTATCATTAACGATAATAATAATAAAAATAGTTATATATAAATATATATATATGTTATATGGTATATGTTATATTATAAGTTTATAATATTAATTATATAAAAAATCAGTTTTACTCTTTTTTTAATTATTTATATGATATATTAAGTATATATATGTTACCGTCGGCCTCCACGACTTCGGTGGTGAATGGATTTGTGAGCGATTACGATATGATAGATACCAAGGAATTAACACCGAAACAAAGTAACAAATTCTTGCCAGTGCTACGACCATACTAATAACACTAATATCCGGCCCCTCCTATTTATTTTATTTTTAAATACATTTAAAAAAAACAGGGCAAGCCTAAGATATAGATAGAATTAAAACATGAATCCCTAATGTGTAGATTCATCAAAATCGCATTGGAACCCAAATGCATGCATAGATATAGATTCAGTAGTTACCAAAACGAGAATAGCAAGTAGCTGGTGAAAACATTTGCCGCTTAGGAATCAGTGAAATGACAGTGTCGGAAACACAGGGAGAGGCAAACAGCGACGGCGGCGGAGGCCGGCAACACAGCGGCAGCAGTCGGGGATTTGTGGATGAAGAAACGAACAGGAATAGGAATGAAACAACAGCGCTTATAAACTGAGTTCATATTTTTGTGTGGGGGTGAAGTAATGAAATATGGGAATATTAAAGTAGTTGTCTTAATTAATTAATTTTGAGTTTAACCGAAAGTCGAAAATACATGATTTTGGTCATGTATTGATTTCCATTAATTCAAGATCGCTGGTAAGATTTTTGATTTCCATTAACTCATTTGTTGGTAAAAAGGAAAAAAAACTGATATACGTACATATCCCAAAATTTACATTAAAAAAAACTATGTGAGATTTCAAGGAATTAACACCGAAACAGAGCCACAAATTCTTGCCAGTGCTAGTATACGCTCATCCCGTCTACTTACATTTCTCCCAACAAAAAATAACGCTAATCCGGTCCCTCCTCTTTACTTTATTTGTGTTATTTTTAAATAAATTTTAAAAAAGTAAAACAAAATAAACTTAAAAAAAAAAAATCTATCAATTGCAAAATTTAAGACGAAGGATAATAATGAAAAACAGAGCATAAAACAACTGATTTATTTCTTCACACACAATCTATCTCTTACGATATATTAAATAACTGCCAAATAAGCTCCGTAGGCTGTTGCACAGATATATTAAATAGCACACGCTGACACACCAAATATATAAAATACACAACATGACATATAGATTTGCAGTTCTAAAGGCATGCATAATGCATTAAACAGCGCTAGTTAATGCAACAGATTAAAAAGCGCGCGAAATGGCGGACGACGATGTCGATTATTCATTTAAATAGGGAACTGGCGGAAAAAGACGGAGAAGAAGAAGCAGTGGTTGTAAGTGTCCCAATACAACAAGATCTGGTCGCCGGCATTGAGATTCCTCCTCTTCACGAACTCCGTCGACCATTTGTTAATGAGGACGTAACTCGTGTCCCCCTTCCGCCTCTTGAGGGTCATGCGGTGAAGCGACCGCGTATTGAGATCCCACACATCCACTGGATATTCCTTACCGTCCCGAACGTCCCTGGCCTCCTCCGGGCTCAAGTGGCACAGAATCTGAGACTCCACCACTCCCATCCCCAGCTTCAGCCTGCACTGATGACTGCTCACGTCGCTCTTCGTCAGCTCCTTCGTCACCGGCATCATCCTAGCTACCTGGCCAGTACTGAGTCAGACGCAGGCTGCAGGGTTTAATTCCCCAGCTTTGGGATCGGAGCGAAGTGGTGCTTTATAGAGGGAGCGAACAATATGGAGGCACGATATGACAAGAAGCAAAAAGCAGGGTCCATGTACAGTGTGGTATGTGTAAACCGATTTTTGCTTATTCAACCTACCCAAAAAATGCGACCCGATCAGCATAAATAAAAAATTGGGTGTCCGGCTGAGTGTATGGGAAAACCTGACCAACTATCATGTAACCCAAAGAAAATATAAAGGTTTGTCAGTGAGGTATGTCATTGGTCAAGAAGGAAGAGGGCGAGTCTCAAATATAAAGGTCGGCGGGCAAGAATTTAATTATTTTTAAAATAATGACACATAGTCTTTGGGAATCGTGATGACTTAAAGGTGCACAGGAGAGAGAGCGCTAATAATATATATTTTTAAAAAATCCTGATCGTGATCGTGACCACCCTGATCAGCGTTATTTTTGGACCCGTTGAGTGGTGCATCACCACTTAGCAAGATTTGCAGTGAGTCATTGCGAGTTCTTTCTTGAAGAAAAAAGAAAATAATTTAGCTTTAATTTCGTCTTTTTTCGTCTTAGCTAAATTAAATTAGTTTATTTATATTTAAATTCTGGTATTTATTTGCTAAATTAAAATTTTTTAAAGTTCATTTTCACTATAGTTAATTGTTAATCTTATTACAACATTGCGCACATCATTTTAACAATAACAATGGCAATAAAAAGTAAGATGTGGTGACCAATCAAAATAAATATGGGCTTCACATATCTCTCCTTCAATCAAAAAGCTTAATTTGTTTGGTTGAAAATTTAAAATTATTAAAATCACGTAAAGTGAAACCAAAGTGGTGCTTTGTCAACGATAGGAGAGACGGGAGCCAGTGATGACTTGAAGGTGCGCACGGAGAGACAGGGCCGGCCCCAAGGCCAGGCAAGTAGGGCCTGCCTTGGGCGCCAAAATTTGGACCACAAAGTAGGGCCCTGCCCCTGTCTCACCGTCTCCTTATTTTTTGAGGTGTAATCCGTTTATTTTTTATATTTAAATATATTAAAATTTAATGATTATATTATATTATATAGTTTTAATTAAATAATAAGATTTTATGAATAATTATAAAATAAAATTAAAATAATATTAGTTATATTTAATTTTATTAATTAATTTTAAATTTTAAATAAATAAAATAATAAAATAAAAATAAATATAAAAAAAATGGGCCAGCCACAGGCTCCCTGGATTAGGTTATGTTGGGCGCAGCCGAAAGCTTTGACAATTAAAATGCGAGCTTAAACAAGTAACTCGTTTAGACCCAGTCCGTTACGGGCCGGGCGGGCTGACCCGTTTTACACCCATGGCCACAGGCGCACACAAAAGATAAAACACCACCTTGAGGAGCAAAACAATCATCGAACTCCAGCTTCCGTTCGTATTATTCCATTTTCTTCCCGACGGCCGACACCCGCTGCCGCCTCATCACCCTTCACGGATCGACATCCTCCGACGCCTGATCATCACCCTTCACAGCTTCACAAATTCACCTTCACCGGCTCTGGCGACTGGCGGTCCGCCTCTCAGCCTTTGCAATTGATTTTGTTGTTTGACAATTGAGATTTGAGACCGGATCCGTGTGAAACACTGAGTCTCTTTCACTCTAACTGTCTGAGGTATATACAAAGTGCATAATATTTTTTATTTAATTTACAAAGTGCAAACGTGGAATTGATTATATATACAATAATGCCAATATACAATACACAATTAAATTATTATATAAATACAATCAATGAAACCAATGAGGTCTAATATTTTTCACCTACCATCACACAAATTATGTAATATAATTATGTAAGTATTTATATAAATTATGTAATTATAAATTATGTAAGACAGAGAGGACAGTCAGTGTTGTGTATCTTACCAACTACTACGTACCAACGGCAGATTACTATAAAATTTTAACAACAATAACAATCGCTAAATTATATAAATATATAATATAACCGTTAATTTTTGAAACAACAATAACAATCGCTAAAAATAAAAATAAAAAACCTCAACGTGCGGTTTTTTCTTCCCACGCAGCAAACTCGCGCTTGTCCAAAAGCAGGTACCTAAAAAAGTTCCAAAACCAAGGAAGGTTTCTTTAGGAATATTAAAGTCGTTTTTAGTTTTTTTTGGGAATATAAAATAGACAACTACTTCAATATTTCCAAAACACAAAAACTTTGGTGGCACCAACTTTGTTGGACCATCAATCGATTCGATGCTTTGAGTATATCGTTGTTTTGTGGAGGAGTCGCCCTCCCTCCTCAATGCATGAATTATATGTAGTTGTGGTAAAGGTTTACGAATTCTAAGGTACAGATCGCACGGTAATTTGATAGGAAACTCAGCTAAATTCTAACGTAATATGTGTGATGTGTTTAAAAAACACATCACGTGAGTTTTATTGTGTCACATTACAATTTGGTTGCAAATGACACTGATTCATCTGAATATTAATATTGAATTTAAATACGTGGGTCTCACAGTTTTTTCATTTATTTGTAAATTTAAATTTAAATTTTGCTAGAGATGTCAATAACTTTTAATTTTTTAAATTTTAAATTTTTCTTCTACTTTATTACCTAAGCTTACTCTAATTTTCATAGAACTCATTTTTAAAAAAAACATAATTTTTTTACAACATAATTTATGTCTTTTTTTTTTCAAAACTCAGAATTAAATGCCAACTTCAATAAAAATTCAAAATACAAAAATCAAAACGTGTAACAACGTTACAACACACACACACACACACACACACATATATATATATATATATATTGGAAAAGAGTAATGTTACGTACAACCGGTTCCTCCAATAAGTTTACTCGACGTAACGAGAGCGTTGCAAAATCAAGTGGGAGAGGATGTCACACCCCGAACAACTTAGTATCTGTGGGCATCTCCCAAGTGACGCAAGTGCGTGCTATTTAAGGAGAAGTAAGGTGGAAAGCGTAGCTCGATGCGGACGGAAAATGCTCCATGATAGTTCGTGAGGGAAATCGATAGAGCTCCTTCCTGGAGTTTAGACGTACCGACCCGATTAAATGCGGAGAGTACACCGCTAATTAAGGACTTGGTTATGAAGAGGGGACTTGGCCATTCCTACATAAATTGGTCGAAAACCAAATCATTCTCCTGATGAGCCCAAGGTAGTGCAAAACCAGTCTACGTATACCCCGATCGATATGACTTACTTGAAACATCTACTAGGGGTGACCGAGTATCGCATCAGGTGAAAACCCTAATAACGGAACACGGAGAAGTGTTCCTACGTGAATACCGCATAATATACCTGCAACTAGACTTTTTCTATCTATTTTATATTTAAACATTTATACATGTATATATAAAATCATGTAATTCTTTTTTTTAATTAAAATAGAATAACATGGTGGAGGTATGTTTACATTTTATAAACTCCAATGTAAAACATTTATTATATAAATAAAATATAATTTTATTAGCTAATTGATTACATAATTATTTTAATAAGCATTTCTTATTATTTAACACGTACTCTTTTATGTTTTTTAAGATTATTTTTAATTTATCATTGAATAATTATCATATATACATGACAAGTCTTGAGTGGCAGCAGTCACCTCATCGTAAAAAAAAAAAAAAAAAAAGGAAGAGAGGGGAACTAGGGTACCAGACGTGATGACTTGAAGGTGCACACGGAGAGAGAGCGCCAATTTAAAGGGTACTCCCTGAGTAGTCATAAAAGACATCATTCTTATAAAAATAAAAAATTCGGGAAACTCTATTTTTAAATTTTAAAAGTCAATAAAAAAATTCTAAATTCTTGCTGATATTGATTTTACCTTGATAAAATTGTACTAAAAATCGGTACATAGCAATTCACTTTTCAAGATGGTTTTTTGAGTATTTTACCAGTTCGGCAGTTCCGGCAATTTTAATACAACATTAGCGAAATTCCTATAATTGACAATAACGTCCCATTTATTAATTGGAGCCTAGCTTAAAATAAAATTACTACTACATATAATAATACATAAGCAAATAAATTTTCTAAAAAATTATATAGTTGTAAAATAATTTTTAAAAATTGTTAAGCGACATAAACTTTTCAAACACCTCGCCAAACATTTGTGGAATTCTTAACGACATAAACTTTTCAAGATTTTTTTGGTGTATTTTACCAGTTCCGGCAATTTTAATACAACAATAATGTCGTAGAATTCTTATAATTGATAATACGTCCCATTTATTAATCGGAGCGTAGCTTAAAATAGAATTACTACTACAAATAATACACAAGAAAATGAATTTCCTAAAAATTATATAATTGTAAAACATGACAATTATTATTAATTAAAATAAAATTTGGAAATAAAAAACTTTTTTTGGCATGTAGATGGTATTATAATTGTATCATCCTAGCACAGCATTTAAAAAAGAAACTGACGAAAATAAAGATAGTATACGCAAGGTAGGCAACACAATTAGACGGCAAGTCAATACAGTAAACCCATTTCTGGGGCTCATGAGGAGGTTACACGCCGAGAACTAGATTTACAAACACTCAATCACCCATTTCCCCGCAATCTGGGAAGCTATGATTGCTACCACCCCGCCAGCCTACGTGCGTTTTGTTTTATCCTGGCATGACAGAAGGAAAATGAGGGATGGTAAGTAAACAAACCAAATGGTCTTTTTTCTTTAAAAAAAAAAGGTCTATTTGAGTTTGGGATTATGAACCTGAGTTGTCCATCGGGTTTCCCGCGGGAACGGATTCAATAGCGTGTTTTAATAGGCATCAGGTGAACAAAGGATTCAATAGCGTGTTTTAATAGGCATAGTCATAATTTTTTTATTTTTTATTTTTTTTATTTTTTTTATTTTTGATCTCTGGCCCTCCCCCAATTTTTTATTAACCGCTGCTAGTCATAATTCATAAGCAAGAAACATCGTCAACTAGCACTCGCCTTTGTCGGATCGATAATTCCAGCCACCATTAGATTCTCATAGTTTCCAGTAGCAGCGTTGTATCCATATTTGGGATCATCGCTCGAGAGCACCTGAAGAGATATACAAACGCAACATTGTAAATAGGAAGGGAATAAAAAAAAAAATATACATATCTGGGTAAGCTAAAGATTCAAAAAATATGTACCTTTTCACTAACCACGCTCCCATTAACACCCGCATTACCACAAACAGGGAAGCTATATTTGCTACCGTCCGTTCGGCTTCCCACGGTTGAAAGAAAATCAGTAACCATATCCTGGCATAACAGAAGGAAATGAGACATTGTTAACCAAATGGTCCAAATGCATCTCAAGAAATTCAACACAACTCAACAGCATATTTCATTTGGGTTGGGATTATGAACCTGAGTTGTCCATTGGGTTTCCGGCGGGAACCGGTTCAGGTTCCTTGATTTCAACAACCACACAATCAGACATCAAGAAAGTTTTGGCTACTGACGATGCATGTTCCAGGCAACATCTCACCACCTGAAAGATTCCAAAGCGTTTTAATAGCATAATCACAGATTAAACGTTTTAGCAGTTGCCCAAAACTCAAAACAATGAACTGCACTGACCTTTGCAGGATCGATAATTCTAGCCACCATTAGATCCTCATAGTTTCCAGTAGCAGCATTGTATCCAAATTTGGGATCATCACTTGAGAGCACCTGACCAAAAAACACACATCGACCATTGTAACTAGGAATGGAAGAATATGTGTGTGTATATAAATCTCTGTGCGCTAAAGAATATAAAATATGTACCTTTTCACTAACCACGCCTCCATTAGCACCAGCATTTTTGGCAATCAGCTTCAATGGGTAGACTAATGCTCTCTTAACAATATCAGCACCAACCTACAAAGTACAAATCATTTGAAAACCTCTCCAGTATTTTGAGAACATAAGACACCAATTACATAATGGCATAGTTTAAGGGCCACAGTTTACCACAAACAATATTGGCATGCTTTGAAACCTGATAAATTCATGTATTGAGATCTCAAAAATCCAACAATAATGTCATATTTGATGCACTTCAGAATTTCAATAAATTTCACAAGCATATGCAGGCCACCTTTGATTCATGTATTGAGATCTCACGCGTTTTGTGGATAAATATTAATAATTACCTTTTCCTCATCATTATTAAGCTTGTCCTTAATAGCGTCCACCTTTGATGCAAGCCGTAGAAGGGTGCATCCCCCACCTACAACAATACCTTCCTCAACAGCCGCCTGATTTCATAAAAGCATTTCAGGGATGTTTAAAGTCGCACAAAATCCATAATAGATTGGGGAAAAAAATCATTAGCAATTGCCATTACCTTCGTAGCATTTAAAGCATCCTCAACCCTCAGCTTCTTTTCTTTCAGTTCAGTCTCAGTTTGTGCTCCAACCTTTAAGATTTCCAACGAAAACTCAAACAAATCTAACATGTACTACAAAAGATTTCAAAAATCAACTCAACTTTCTAAATTAATCAATGGCTTACTTGAACAACAGCAACACCACCAGATAATTTTGCAATTCTCTCATTTAATTTTTCTTTCTCATAATCTTGCTCTGCAGCCTACAGGAAATACATGCATAATTTACATCACAAGATTCATATAACAAATAGCAAACTGTGTGCATAACCATGTGGATACACACAAAGAGAAAAAGATTGGTACCTCAATAAGATTTCTAATCTGTGCCACTCGTTTGTTAACTGCTTCTTCAGTGCTTCCATCACCAACAATCGTGGTGGCATTCTTGGTGAGTACCACCTTGGCAGCATGGCCAAGGACTTCATTTGTTGCTTTGTCTAATGTAAGGCCTACTTCGTCTCTAATTACAGTTCCTGTAAGTAGCCACATACGATTGGGTTGGAGATATGATAAGGAAATATATAAACCGACAACATATCATGACAAAAGGTTCTCCTACACAAGGACAATCAGAAAACATATCATGCCCAACAAAACAGACGGCAAGGTTAGACATTGATTTGAAGTTGAAAATAAGGTCTAAAATATAATAACAATAAGCAAAAATGCGGCCAAGACAGCAAGCATGTGCTAACCTCCTGTCAAAATGGCAATGTCGTCAAGGTACTGGCTCTTGCGTTCTCCAAAACCAGGAGCCTTTAGTGCAGCGATTTTCAAAGCCCCTCTGAGCTTATTCACAACAAGGGTAGCCAAAGCCTCCTGTTCAATGTCTTCTGCCACTATCAGAATTGGGTAACCGCCTCTAATAGCTTCTTCTAAGACTTTAACAATATCCCTTGCAGTTGTTATCTTTTTTGTCAACTAGAAGCAACTGCAGCATGGAAGAAACAGCAGTTACTGAAAAAAATTCAAAAATATGATTCTAACAAATAACAGGAGCCACCAATATGATCAGATGCAATGCCTACCTTGCAGTTTTCGTATTCAACTGCCATCTTCTCACTATCAGTTACAAAATATGGTGAGATATAACCACGATCAAACTGCATTCCTTCAACCACAGAGGTTGTTCTCGGCACTTTTACCCTCTTCAGGAGTCACCACACCTATTCGGCCCACTTTGTTCATTGCTTTAGCAATCATATTTCCAATTTCATAGTTGTTCCCTGCACTGACAGCAGCAACATCTGCCAACTCGCTGTCTTCAACCTGTAGGTCAATACTTTAGTCATTACAATATAGATATTCACTAGACACCAATAAACCTCCTGCGAGAAGCCAATTTGCCTCTTTGGACCATGGTAATAAATCATGGATAGGCCACAGACATTGACTCATACTTATTACATAAAAATAGATTACTCTCTGTCAAATATCACTTGAATTTTACCTCTTTTGACACTAATTTAAGCTCCGACACAAGAGCTTTTGTAGTTTTCTCAATGCCTCGAGTGATTAAAACAGGGTTTGCACCAGCTGCTAGCACCTAAATAATATATGCAGCTATAATTGTGCTGCAGTTGATTATGCACTGCGAGAACAAATACTCTATAGGACTATCAATCAAAATACCTTCACGCCTTCTGCAATAAGACCCTGTGCAAGAACGACTGATGTTGTTGTAGCATCCCCAGCCAAGTCATTCGTCTTTGCAGCAGCCTGTCTGACCAGCTTAGCACCAATGTTCTCAACTGGGTCTGCCAACTCAACCTATAAGGCCAAAATATTCCTTCTGATCAGCAATATGGTTACATTAAAACTAGTCAATTATCACCATGAATATAAGCATGATTCGTGTCTGACATGAAGAGCACATAGTATAATGAAGAAGAAGAAAAAATCATAACCAAAAGAAACACCTATGTATCATAATTCATTGGGTTGTTCGCATTAGATTGTAACAGATGTATACTGTTGAACTTTCAATTGGCTTGTAAATTTTTCAAGAACGACAAATATTGCAAACCTACATAAACCACGGGCCCAATCTCATATAAATGCTTGAATCTAGGCCCCGTTTTAGATGCGATTCATAAAGCGTTTATTGCAATCCATATTTTTGATAACATCAGCGTGCTGTGCCGTGTACCTCTTTGGCAACAGTCACACCACCATTGACAATTCTTGGAGATCCATACTTGCTCTCCAGAACAACGTTCCTGCCATTTGGGCCAAGAGTGACTCCCACTAAATCTGCGAGCTTGTTCACGCCAATCTAAGAGCACAGAAACAAAAGTAATAAGAAAAGCGGAAAAAAGCAAAAGGCAGCATGGTCCCACAATCACATGAAAACTCACCTGCAGCTTCTTAACAGCTGATCCGTCCTTGTTAAAGTGCAGATCCTTGGCCGTGGTACAAATTTTGGAAGAACGGTACCTGCCTGAGGTTACAATCTGGCGCCTGCAGAGGGAGGTTGGAGAAATGGAAGCAAAAGAAGACAACCTCTTCGACGAAGAGGCCAGTTTCTTATCCATACCATGGTTGTTGCTAGAAGCAGCCAATAAACCAATTGAAGATATTGCAGTGAAACTAGACGCCATCTATTTTCCTTGCGAATATAAAAAACAATCGACAAATGAATCAGTGAGCAAACATGCTATGGAAAATTTACAAACTTCAACTCTTGAAAGCTCACTTCACATCAATTTTGGTTTTTTTTCCTCCCACATTGGAGAACAAAAAATTTTCTTGGGAAACAAGCAGAAAATATCAAATCAAAAGCCCTTCTTAAGCTCATTTCATGCCCAACTCGGTTGCTTCGCTTTTTATTGGGTGAAAAAAAGATCGGGAAACAAACAGAAATTATCAACCCACATTAACAGACTACGTAATGATGAACACGAGTCAACCCATAGACAGGCAGTTAAAACCCAATTTGAATTTCACGTCAATTTGTTTCCTGTTTTTCCCACCGTGATACTGATTGATAATGAAATTTTCTCCGGAAACAAACATAAAACAAATCGAACAGAGACGAATCGCAGAGGTCAGAGCGAGAGGAAGAAATGGAGAGCTCACCAGCGAAATGACGGCCGGGCGGGGCGGAGAAGAGACTGCGTGGGGAGGGGTGGGTAGTTGGCCGACAATGAGTGGGGAGGGAAGGGGTGGTACGGTGTAGGCTTGTAGCGTAGCGCAGTGTAGGGTTTTTCAGCGAGGGGTGGGTTTTAGGAGGAACATTGGTGTTGCGTAAAATACCGGAAATCCAAAACCATATGATAAAATTTTAACACACATTATATTACATATACACGTATAATACAAATCATATATAAATAAACCACGTACACTGGGTATTTAAATTAATTAATTCTGAGTTTAACCGAAAGTCAGAAGTACATGATTCTAGTTATGTATTGATTTCCATTAATTCAAGATCACTTGGAAGGAAGATATTGATTTTCATTAACTCATTTGTTGGAAAAAAAGAAATTAAATAAAAAAACTGGTATAGCGTACATATCCCAAAATTTACATAAAAAAACTATGTGAAATTCCCAGGAATTAACACCGAAACAGAGTAACAAATTCTTGTCATTGCTACCACCATAGTATCAATAACACTAATCCGGTCTCTCCACTTTATTTTATTTATTTTATTTATAAATAAATATTTAAAAAAAGCAAGAACAAAATAAACTTTAAAAAACAAAATCTATCTATTGTAAAATTTCAGACGAAGGATAATGATGAAAAACAGAGCATAAAACAACCGATTTATTTCTTCACACACAATCTATCTCTTACAATATACGAAACAACAATAGAAGCAAACTGACTTACAACTGCCAAATATATAAGCTGAGCTAAGCCTATTGCACAGATATATTAAATAGCACACGCACGCTGACACGCGAAATATATATATAAAACACACACACAACATTACATATAGATTTGCAGTCCTAATTAAAGGCATGCATTAAAAAGCGCAAGTTAACGCAACAGATTAAAAAGCGCGCGAAATGGGCGACGACGACGTCCATTATTTTTTTTTTTTGAATAAGGAAGTTGCGGTAGCGGACGGAGAAGACGAAGCGGCGGTTGGAAGTGTCCCAATGCAACCCAATCTGGTCGCCGGCGATGAGCGCCCTCCTCTTCACGAACTCCGCCGACCAATTGCCATTGAGGACGTAACTCTTGCTGCTCCTCCACCTCTTGAAGGTCATGCCGTGAAGCGTCTTCGTATCGCCATCATACACCCGCACTCGATGTCACGACATTAAAGGAATTCATCTTTGGTACGTACCACTGAGTCAAGACCCTGCAGCCTGCAGGTTTCATCGTCCTGCTTTATATAGTAGGAGGCCGGTGGGGATTAGTCCACAATACTGTAGCCGTAGCGATGCGGGGTCAACAAAGGCCGGATTAGTGTTATACAGTTATAATGGTGTGGTGGTAGCAATGGTACAATAATGATGGAGTGTAGAGACCGGATTAATGTTATTTTCTCCGTCTGAATTTGTTACTGTGTTTCGGTGTTAATTACCTGGAATCTCACATAGTCTTTTTAATGTAAATTTTGGATTTTTTGTTTTTTTTTATTTTTTGTTAGAGCTAGTAGTAAATTTTAAATATATTTTTCTATAGAAAAAAAATTATAAAATCATCCTATAGTATTTTCTAATATATTAATAAGTATTATTTACTTTTTTTAAAATTATTAAATTATATATAAAAAATTTCTTACTTTTTATTTTCATATTTTTCATAATATTTTTTTTATTCTATATTAAATTATAAAAATTATTATTAAATAAAAATAATAATATATAATATTATTTTAAAAATATAAAAAGTGCTTTACGAAATCAATATATATTTATATAAAAAATTAAAAATTAATTTAAATTTATAAATTAACAAATAATTAAATATTTAGAACATTGAATATGTAATCCCCCTCTCTCTCCTCACAAATAAGTTAATGGAAATCAATAATTTAAATTTGTGTTGGGATCCCTGGCTTTTAATTGTAATCTTACGACTTTTTGTTGGGCAATTGCCCAAACTTGTTACTTTTTCCTGTCTTAACTTAATATTTCATTACTTAAAGTCAAAGAAAAAGGACAGTACTGTCACGCGAGTTAACTCGCGCGCGTATAAATATATATAACTCGCCCGCGGAGCCAACCTTTTTCTGCTGCGCGCGAGTATATAGACAGACCTACACTCCACCCGCTTCGTCTTCTCCGTCCGCTACCGCAACTTCCTTATTCAAAAAAAAAAAAAAACAATCGACGTCGTCGTCGTCGGCCATTTCGCGCGCTTTTTAATGCATGCCTTTAAGTAGGACTGCAAATCTATATGTAATGTTGTGTGTGTGTTTTATATATTTCGCGTGTCAGCGTGCGTGTGCTATTTAATATATCTGTGCAATAGGCTCAGCTCAGCTTATGTATTTGCCTCTATTGTTATTTAATATATTGTAAGATTCTGTGTTAAGAAATAAATCATTTGTTTTATGCTCGTTTTTCATCTTTACCCTTCGTCTAAAATTTTACAATAGATAGATTTTGTTTTTTTAAGTTTATTTTCTTTTTGCTTTTTTAAATATTTATTTATAAATAAAATAAAGATGAGAGACCGGATTAGCGTTATTGATACTATGGTGGTAGCAATAGTACCATGACTATGGTGTTAATTACGATGAGAGACCGGATTAGTGTTATTTTCTCCGTCTGAATTTGTTACTCTGTTTCGGTGTTAATTACCTGTAATCTCACATAGTTTAACGTAAATTTTGAGATTTTTGTTCTTTTGGTTAGAGCATGATTTTAAATATATTTATTTTAAAAAAAAATTAAAAAAATCATAAAATCATTCTATATTAATCACATAATTTAAGTACTATTTACTATTTTTTTTAATTATTAAATTATATAAAAAAATTATTTCTTTCTTTCATATTTTTCATAATATTTTTTATATTAAATTATAAAAATTATTATTAAATAAAAAAATGATATAAAAAATTAATTTACGAAAAACTATTATGATTTATATAGAAAATCAAAAATTAATTTAAATTTATAAATTAAAAAATTATTAAATATCTGATATGTTAGAATATAGTGAATATGTAACCCACCTCTCTCTCCCCCACAAATAAGTTAATGGAAATCAATATCATAAGTGATCTTGAATTAATGGAGATCAATACATGACCAAAATCATATATTTTTGTCTTGTGGTTAAACTTGAATTTTAAAATTATTATACAAGTTAATAATAATTCTAAATTTCAAAACTCAATGAAAAAAACTCAAAACTCTTGCTGATAACGATTCTAACTCTATAAAATTGTATTAAAATCGGCACATAGCAATTCACTTTTCAAGATTTTTTGGTGTATTTTACCAGTTCCGACAATTTTAATACAACAATAATGTCGTGGAATTCTTATAATTGATAATACATCCCATTCATTAATCGGAGCGTAGCTTAAAATAGAATTACTACTACAAATAATACACAAGAAAATAAATTTCCTAAAAATTATATAATTGTAAAACATGTCAATTATTATTAATTAAAATAAAATTTGGAAATAAAAACTTTTTTGGCATGTAGATGGTATTATAATTGTATCATCCTAGCACAGCATTTAAAAAGAAACTGACGAAAATAAAGATAGTATACGCAAGGTAGGCAACACAATTAGACGGCAAGTCAATACAGTTAACCCATTTCTGGGGCTCATGAGGAGGTTACACGCCGAGAACTAGATTTACAAAAACTCAATCACCCATTTCCCCGCAATCTGGGAAGCTATGATTGCTACCACCAGCCAGCCTACGTGCGTTTTGCTTTCATCGGCTGAGACATTAAATCAGTAGCCATATCCTGGCATGACAGAAGGAAAATGAGGGATGGTAAGTAAACAAACCAAATGGTCTTTTTCTTTAAAAAAAAAAAAAAGTCTATTTGAGTTTGGGATTATGAACCTGAGTTGTCCATCGGGTTTCCCGCGGGAACGGGCTCAGGCTCCTTGATTTCGACAACCACACAGTCGGACATCAAGAATGTTTTTGCAACTGAGGATGCATGTTCCAGGCAACATCTTACCACCTGAAACCAAACCAGCCATCAGGTGAACAAAGGATTCAATAGCGTGTTTTAATAGGCATAGTCATAATTCATAAGCAAGAAACATCATCAACTAGCACTCACCTTTGTCGGATCGATAATTCCAGCCACCATTAGATTCTCATAGTTTCCAGTAGCAGCGTTGTATCCATATTTGGGATCATCGCTCGAGAGCACCTGAGGAGAAATACACACGCAATATTGTAAGTAGGAAGGGAATAAAAGAAAAATATACATATCCGGGTAAGCTAAAGATTCAAAAATATGTACCTTCTCACTAACCACGCTCCCATTAACACCCGCATTTTTGGCAATTAGCTTCAAAGGGTAGGCTAATGCTCTCTTCACAATATCAGCTCCAACCTAAAAACCATTGTTTTTGATAAGTAATAAAAACTATTGTGACCATAGGACACCAATAATATGGCATATTTTACTATTTCAAGTGCCACACTTAACCTCGCTAATTACAAATTGCATATATTCTAGCATATTTAGACTGCTTCAATATCTTAGCTAGCATTTGAATGGCAGCCACGAGCATATGCACGAAATGTGCTTTAATAGCATATGCAGGAAATGTGCTTAATAGCATATGCAGGAAATGTAAGCAATTACCTTCTCCTCATCATTATCAAGCTTGTCCTTAATAGCATCAACCTTTGACGCAAGTCTTAGCAGGGTGCATCCACCCCCAACAACAATACCTTCCTCGACAGCAGCCTGGTTTCATGAAAAGGCATTACAGTGATGTTTATTTTACGCTTGCAACAATTCCAGAATAGACGGATGGATGTATTTAAATAATTTATTTACAACTACAATTACCTTTGTTGCATTTAAAGCATCCTCAACCCTCAGCTTCTTTTCTTTCAGTTCAGTCTCAGTTTGTGCTCCAACCTTCAAGATTTCCAACCAAAACTCAAAACAAATCTAACACGTACTGCAAGAGATTTCATAAATCAACTCAACTTTCAAAATTAATCGATAGCTTACTTGAATAACAGCAACACCACCAGATAATTTTGCAATTCTTTCATTTAATTTTCCTTCTCATAATCTTGCTCGGCAGCCTACAGGGAATGCATGCATAATTTACATCACAAGATTCATATAACAAATATCAAATTGTGTGCATTGCCATGTGGATGCACAAAAGGAGAGAGAAAAGATTGGTACCTCAATAAGATTTCTAATCTGTGCAACTCGTTTATTAACTGCTTCTTCAGTGCTTCCATCACCAACAATCGTGGTGGCATCCTTGGTGAGCACCACCTTGGCAGCATGGCCAAGGACTTCCTTTGTTGCTTTGTCTAATGTAAGGCCAACTTCATCTCTAATTACAGTTCCTGTACGTAGCCACATGGGATTGGGTTGGAGATATGATAATGAAATACATATAAAACTGACCACATATCCTGACAAAAGATACTCCCACAAGGACAGGCAGAAAACATATCATGCCCGATAAAACAGACAACACAATAAGGTCTAAAATATGAAAACGTGGCCTATACAGCATCTGCTAACCTCCAGTCAAAATGGCAATGTCATCAAGGTACTGGCTCTTGCGTTCTCCAAAACCAGGAGCCTTCAGCGCAGCTATTTTCAATGCCCCTCTGAGCTTATTCACAACAAGGGTAGCCAAAGCCTCCTGTTCAATGTCTTCTGCGACAATCAAAATTGGGTAACCACCTCTTATAGCTTCTTCTAATACTGTAACAAGATCCCTTGCGTTTGTTATCTTTTTGTCAACAAGAAGCAACTGCAGATGAGAGAAAAAAAATCCAATTACCGAAAAACATTTTCAAATTATAATTCTAAAAAATAGAAGAAGCCAACTAACTAGATAGATGATCAGAAATATTGTAAAAGCAAAGCCCACCTTGCAATTTTCGTATTCAACTGCCATCTTCTCACTATCAGTTACAAAATATGGTGAGATATAGCCACGATCAAACTGCATTCCTTCAACCACATAGAGGTTGTTCTCAGCACTTTTCCCCTCTTCAAGAGTCACCACACCCTTTCGGCCCACTTTCTTCATAGCATCAGCAATCATATTACCAATCTCATAGTTGTTCCCGGCACTGACAGCAGCAACATCTGCCAACTCGCTGTCTTCAACCTAAGGGCCAATAATAAAGTCATTACATTTTAGATACTCACTAGACACCAATAAACCTCCTGCGAGCCAAGACGCCTCCGAGGACCATGATAATAGAATTATGATAGGCCATAGGGATATATTAGTACATACGACATGAAAATAAACTTAACCATAATAAAAGGCATAAATTCTCTTTCCGAGATCAGTTGATGTTTACCTCTTTTTGACACCAATTTAAGCTCTGATACAAGAGCTTTTGTAGTTTTCTCAATGCCTCGGGTGATTAAAACAGGGTTTGCACCAGCTGCCACCACCTAAATAACATATTCAATTATAATTGTGCCACAGTGGATTACACACTAACAACAGCAAATACTCTATAGGTTTGTCAATCAGAATACCTTGACGCCTTCTGCAATAAGACCCTGTGCGAGAACGACTGATGTAGTTGTGCCATCACCAGCCAAGTCATTGGTCTTTGCAGCAGCTTGCCTAACCAGCTTAGCACCAACGTTTTCTACGGGGTCTTCCAATTCAACCTATAAGATCAAAATATACCATTGATCAGTAATGTAGCTCCAATACAAGTATCGCTACAAATATGTGTAGGATTTGTTTGGCAAGAACAGCATTGTATAAGAAGAAAAAAAAAAGTATAACCATGTAATTCACACTAAGTACAATTTTGGAAGAGAAGTATGGAAAATTGTGTCACAGAGGATTGTAGCGTTAATTTGCAACAGAAATACTCCCGAACTAGCGATTCGCAACGTTTGGAGATGGAACATGGAAAAGCAATAAGAAAAAGTGGAAAAAAAAAACCAAAGGCACGGGGTGTTGAAGTTTAATAGAAATTCTAAAATCGATGGTTTGTCTTATATGTGAATTCAGAATGTTTTCCTTTCAATCCATTTTGTGTACCTCTTTGGCAACAGTCACGCCATCATTCACAATTTTGGGAGATCCGTACTTGCTCTCCAGAACAACGTTCCTGCCTTTCGGACCAAGGGTGACACCCACTAAATCCGCGAGCTTGTTCACGCCAATCTAAGAGCACAGAAACAAAAGCAATAAGAAAATGTGGGAAAGCAAAGGCAACATTAGCCCCCATCCAGTCACATAAAAATTCACCTGCAGCTTCTTCACAGCAGACCCGTCCTTGTTGAAGTGCAGATCCTTGGCCATGGCACAAATTTTGGAAGAACGGGACCTGCTGCCTGACGTTACAATCTGGCGCCTACCAAGCGAGGTTGAAGAAATGGAAGCAAGAGAAGACAACCTCTTGGAAGAAGAGGCCAGTTTCTTATCCATACCATGGTTGCTACAAGCAGCCAATGAACCAATTGAAGACACAGCAGTGAAAGTAGACGCCATCTAGCCCCTAACAAGGATTAAGCAACTTAGTTATCATGGCGGTAGACAGAATCAACAATCATTTACAAAATTCAATCCATCTAAGTACCCAAAAATGAAATTACAACTCTCATTCCTTGTCACTTATCAGTTATTTTTCCCAGGAAACAAACAGAAAATATGAAAGCAATCAATGAACAAACCCGACACAATTAATATATACATTTTAAAAAAAAACAATTACCCAGAAACACGCAGATATCACATAATCAGTTAACAAACTAATCAATGAACAGAAAGCTCGCCAATCATTTTCGCTCGAATACAACCAACCCATTAAGAGAACTCAACAGGCAATTAGAGCTAATTCCAGGCCAGGTTTGCTTCTTTTTTTTTCCCCTTTTTCGTTTCTCCAACGCGATACAAACAGAAAACAAATCGAACAGAGGCGAATCGCAGAGGTCAGAGCAAGAGGAGAAGTGGAGGGCTCACCGGAGAAATGACGGCCAGGCGAAGAAGAAGAAGAAGAAGAGACGGCGAGGGGTGGGCGCCTGGGCGGGTGGCCAACAATGAGCGAAGAGGGTGGAGTGTGCGTGTGTAGGGTTTTTCAGTTGGGTTGGGTTGAAAGGAAATATGAAGGATGATGGTGGATGGCTCGCGAAGCTTCCGGTGTTTTTTTTTTTGTTTTTTTGTTTTTTTTTTTCTTATCTTCTTTTGTGTTTGTGTTTGTGTTTGTGTGTTCGGCTTCACGGATAGGTAAAGGTAAAGTGAGCATGAAGATTGGCCCAATACCGACCTGGCCCAGAATAAGGCTTCTAACAATAGACCACCACCTCCGGCCTCTTTCTTATTAACCCTATTGGAGGATAGACTGAAGCCCATTAAGTGATTGTATGAAGGGCTGCTAATGAGCTTGTCACGAGTCCTCTTTTGGATCCTACCTGCCTATGTATGAGACATGAAATTAATCCAAACACATACATAGAAATTGAACACGGGTTCTTGGACAATAACATCATGGTCTTTTTAGTACTAATATACTATCTTGTCACACAGCAAAAAAAAAGTATTTAAACGCTGAATTGATTGTTAAGAAATCTTTGCAAATAAAATAATATAATATGTAAATATCAAGTAAAAATATGGACCTTTCATTTAAGTCCGATTTGGATTGGACACCACATGTCATATTTATAAGTTCTAAAAGTAGGTGAAACTAAATAAATGTATCATCCAAATTATTAATGGGTGATAACACTTTATATTCTCACGCTAACATAATAATTAAATAAGCAATCTTAACATTAATAAGTATAATATAATTAAGTACTATATATATACATATAATACAAGTCCCATATTCTATTACATGGACAGGTAAAGATTTATATAAACAAATTAAAACCTCAAAATATTTCGTATTACATATGAAATAAATTATAAAACAAAAAACTATATTAATCAATCAAGCCCCACAAATCATAAACGTAGAACAAGCTCATAAGCTTACACTTATACTCTCAACTTATTCAACTAAGCCCTTGTTGGTGCATGCTACAAAACTCAATCTTTGCCCTTGTTATTAGAAATCGTGAATTAATTCCTGATATTACACCACTACTGTACTTGCATACATCAACTGAGACTGCTGCTTTTATCATCAATGCAACATGGATTGCCGGTCGCTACACGACAGATTTAGAGCATGATGGCATTAAAACATTTTTTTAATTTATTTAATATAACTCAGTCCTTGTTTTACCAAAAATTCTTCTACCCCTATCGCATATATAGTGCTTCAAAGGTTTAAAAGCAAGGGTGCATCAATCATTAAGCTTGCCAAATACAGTCGTTGCCACGAAGACCTATCACCGCTGCCGATGTTAGCTGAGAATTTGCAGTTGCACGCCATTCTTGGCAGCTTTTGATATGTTCCCTGCCGCTACACGCACGAGTACTCCACAATTGTAATCACATGTTGCCCCAATTCTCTTCTTACCCAAGTATATGTATCTCCACATGCATGAAGAAGGGTATTTTGAGAACACAATGATTTAATATAGGCCATCCGATCATATCATAGTATATTTAAGGGTTGAAAAATAAGTTACGCTCGTTAAAGGCTTTATGTCACTTTTTTTAATCAGCCATCTATATAATTTTTGGACAATAACTTATAAAAGTTAACTTTTGTTTTAAAAAATATATTTTCTCTAGATGATAAAAATTATTTTTTTTATAAGATTAAATTTAATAAAAATTAAATAAAAAATAATTAATTTTGATTATAAATTAATAATTAATTACTAAATAAATAGTCAGCTAAATTTAAAAAATAATAAATAACATTACTACTAAAAAATTTAAAATAAAATATTTATAAATATAACTAAAAATTAATACAAGTTAATAATATATTACTTTTTACTTTAAAATAAATAAAAAATAAATTATATCACCCAACCATATAACTAATAATCAATATTTATTTAAGATTTCTTTTTTCATCTAATGTAATAGCATCTTCAAAGGCTTTTTATTATTTGTAAATAAATAGCCAAATCCAACAATATTGCTTTAACACACTCTATATATTAATATAATTTTTTTCTCGTTGCATTTATTCTTCACGTGTGCTAATAAAGGAAATAAAAAGGTTAAAATAAAATTAAAAAAAATAATACAAATACATATAAAGTGAAAAGTAGTATTGAAATTAAAGGTGTAAAATAACATCGCAAATAAGAAAAACTCTTTACATTTGAATAAAAATGTAAAGTGGTGTTCGAGAAGTTATAATACCACTAGGTGAAGAATGTATTGTTGAGGTTCACGTTGTGTTTCACCCAATCAAAACTAACCACATAAATAATAGAAAAAAGGTTAAAAGAAAGTGAAAAGAAACTAAGTAGGAAAAAGAGCTGTTTGATTGTAATAAAAAATATTTTTTTATAGTTTTATTGGTATTATAAAAAAAATAGGAAAAATAGTATTGCTCTAAAACTTATTTCTACCATTATACGTATAATTGTGTAATTTTATGTAATAAATGAAAAAAATAATTTAATAATTTAATTAATTTTTCATAGTGAATTGATAAAAATAATCTTAATTTTTCATATGACTTTTATTTCCAACCCTTATCGTGTCTTTTTCATCCAACCCCGCTTTCCAGGGTTAATGTCCATCGATTCCTTCTAAAAATGTTATTTATGTTTATGGACAATTATTTTACGACAATATTTGTTGGAAGTGAATGGGACCAATTAGAAAACAAATAAACATAGCTTAGTAATTAACTAATAATAACAAGACTTTTAATTTATAATAAAAATAGGTGCTCATCTCTCCCATATATATAACTGAGTAACAAACAAACCCATTATAATAACGAACCCATAAAATGAAAATGAAAAATCAAGACTTAGACTTTATAGCATTGTTGATCTGTAAAATATGATCAACATATCCCCATTTTTTTTACTCGTTAACTGCTTCCTCGCTAGTGTTTGGATGCTGAGGATGGCTGCGTTGACTATGTAGTTGTGTCAATAGATTATACTGATGATTAGCGCCGGTTTCCTCGGAAGATGCCGGAGACGGCGCCTTAGCATGGTTGTGCGTTCCTTGGTACACCACTCGAAGCTCACCAGGCTCCGTGGAGGACCATTCCGCACGCTTCTTCGCTCGGCAATTCCCATTTTGACACCTCCAATAGCTCCTGAATACCAGATCGCATGCGTGTGTTTGTATGTGTGTGTGTGTGTGTGTGTGTGTCAAATACGTACATAACATAACTCCTGAGATAGAAATTTACATGTGTGTGTGAATATATGTGCGTTCATGTATAGAGTGCGCATCAAATCTAAAACGTACCTGTACTTGCCAATGTTTCTGATGAACTTTTGACCATACTTCTTCCAAGTGTACCCATCTTCTGGCAGGAGGGGTTTGTAGCCGCCTCGCTCCGAATCTTCGCCTCCTCTCGGTCTCCCCTCACCCTCCCTTCCGTTCATGAAAAACATGATGGTTTGATATCCATAAAATAATAACATTAATTCATCTGGATAAGCAAATTTTAATTATATATATAGAAGAAATAGAGGTCGATCTCACAAGATCATCATCACTATATTATTCATCGCTTATAAATTATAAATGTTGGATATTGCATAATCAGTGATCAAATATGTGTGTTTATAACTATGAAAATGGGTAACATATATATATGTTTGATTATATATAGAGGAGGAGAGCAGATAGACTAGGTGACCAAAAGAGCAGATGACAGAAGACAGAAAGCAAGGGAGCTGGGTAGACCATCTGTGCTTAATTTGTTGAAAAGGTGTCTACCCAGATCTAACAGAGCATATATAGAAAACTACTGCTTCGATAACCTATTTATACATTCTCTTTGTATGGGTGTATAGAGAGACATACATTAATACAGATTTACAGGCGAATTGAAGAAGCCTGAGAGAGAGAGAGAGAGAGAGTAAATGCAGGAAGGGGTTTGAACTGCTGATTCGTACCGTGGTGGAGGTGTTTCTTCTGTCATCGTCCCACCCAGCGGCCAGCTATTTTCCGCCCTTCTGTACTCATTGGTGGACATATAGTGGTTGGGTAACCCGTAGTACATATATATATATATACAGTATTAATGAGTCTTTTTTTTCTCCACAGCCCACCAGCTGTCAGCATTTTAATCTTCGTACCTTTTGCTAAAATTAATGCACCAACTAAAATAATTAAATAAATTTATAAGAAAAAAAAACTTGAAACATCGTCTGTAACTCTTGTTTATTGTTATTAATGTCACTCATCTGAAATTATCATGAAATATGTGACTGGGAGGAGAGGGTGAGGAATTCCTATACCGGTATCCCCATCATTCATGAGAATGCATTAATTTTTGGTATAAACTTCGTCGCTGACTGACTCATTTCAAAATGAAAGCATGTGTAAAACATGCTTTTCAATTTGCTCAGATGAGGTTGTGACATTATTTTAATTAACTGTTTTATTATATATTTTAAAAGTAGTGATAATACGCTGTAAGCATATATGCATAAAAATTTGTTGTTTATCCCGATTTGATTATTGCCTTGATTAGATAAATTTAATATTTCGTTAATATTTAATTCAAAAATTAATTATTAGATTAAATATTAATATAATGTGTAGCATACCAATATTTAATTATGATAATTCAATGGTTAAGTTTTAAGTAAATTTAAATAAAAAAAGTTAATAAATAATTTAATTTAAATTTATTTATTTGTAAGTTTTTCTAATTTAATTTATACAAACATTTGATTACTGTAAAATTTATAATACATGATACATCATATTCAATCTAATTAGATTTTAAAATAAGTATCAACGAAATGCCAAAGAAATAATCATGGTAATAATCAAATCTAAATCAGCAAATTTTGTAAATTAATTATATTATGATAATAAAAAAATTGTTATTAATAATAATAAGAAGAATAAGAAAATGTTACATATTATACTATAAAATATTTGAATTGAATTTTGAAAAATGTTAAAATATCTAATTTGTACGTTATGATCAGAGAAATGATGAAACAGGATGCAAAAACCGCAAATACCAAGGGATGCAAATACGTTAATAAATGTTTTGTGGACGCTGTTCACCTCCTCACAGCACTTCACCGTGCCATACAGACAAAAAAGACTCCACTGTTCACACTCACAATGTCTCTACTTTATTTCATAGTTATCAAAACTGAACCGGACATCGATCCGGCTAAGGCACAGGGTGATCGGTGTCACGCCCCTAAATTCCAAAATCCACGGAACTAGGAGAACGCGACTACCCCACGCCCACTCCTGAATCGAGGGGTTGGTAACTGGTTTCAACCATGTACGATACCACAACGGGGGTAGCATTATCTTACCAATGATCCAAATACAACATGCAGCCAACCAATGTCTATATCGGTATAGTCGGTATTCTAATTCAAATAACACCCTCAAACATTAATTAACAAGGTCCACTGTCCAAGTTAATACAATCATCACGGACCCTAGTCCGGAAAAGAAATAATCAAATAATGGATAGTAGGCAAATTCTCCGGAAGAAATCCTACTCAAAGATGTCCCGTCTGGTCCGCAATGGCTCCAATAACTATTCTCTACAACCTGTAGATAATATAAATAAAGTAGGGTGAGCACAAGTGCCCCAGGTGATTTCCCCCATCTCCGGTACCTATTACATGAATCCCTAAGACTATATGATCGGTGTATGCTTGTCTTAGTGTAGTGTCACATTCTATTACGGTTGAGTGATGTCAAAACACAAGAAAACAAGGCCTGTCACATAACAATATTAAGAGTCCAATCCCAATAACTCTTCCCCCAAGATTTTCTGCCATAATTTCCAAGTACCCCGATTACCTTGAGATAGCCATATGTGGGACCCGCAGTGTCTCCGACGACAAACCTGCCACATATGGGACCTGGGTTACCAGCCACATAGGGAACTCTGCCTCTCGCCAACCCTAAGTGGGACCCATGGTTAACCCAAACGAGTAATAATTTCCATGCCTGGCATCACATCATGCAACCTCACGCAAACGTTTTACCAACAATAACGTGCCGCAGTTGATAGCAAACCCAAGTTTTTAAAATTAAACTAATTAAATTAACCCAATCAATAATTTATATTTTAACTACAATATCACGAGCTACATCAATAATAATACCAATCCAAACAATTTATTTATGTACGTATATATATATATCATTTACAAGTTATAAATACATATATAATAAATATATATATCTATATACATATATAATAAATATATATATCTATATACATATATATATATATATATATATATATATATATATATATATGTTACCTAATATTTATTTAAAAAAAAAATTCACGTTGGACCGGCCCAAGGGAACCGGCCCAACGCGCTACCCTAACGCATAGGGCGACACGGCGTGCCGCTCCTTCCGTCTTCTACCCCTGCCGCAGGCGCGAGCTCGTCCCGGCCGCGGCGGCACGTACGCCGCCCTCACCTCCCCCTCCCTAGGCACGGCAGGCGCTCGGGCATGGAAGCGCATAGCGTACGCGGACGCGCGAACCACCTCGCCGCCCCTTCCCTCTTCCTTCTCTCTCCGGCGCACGGCCGCTTCACGCCGCCCCTCTTCCGTTCCCTTCTCCTCCGCGCGGGCGTCACGAGATCGCACCGCCAGACGTCGACGTCGCTTCCATCCTCGACCACGACGCCAACGGGAACCGACGTTGCCTCCCCTCCAGGCGGTACGGCCACACTCCCTCGTCGCCATCGCAAACCACGGCTCGTGGGAAACCACCGATTACCCCCAACCGTTTCACCACACATATACATCTCAATTATTTCACCTATAAAGTTTTAACATAGCCTAATCCTAACAATTATGCGTTCATACAAGTAGTATAATTGAAGATTAAGAATCACCTACTTGATTGGACTCGGGAGGTCAAGAACACGACTTCAATTCACAACTCTTCCCAACCAGATCTGCGCACGCACAACGAATGTAGGGTTTTACCCTAGGTCCCTCTATTTATATTAATATGAGTTAATTTGATTTATAATAATAATAATAATAATAATAATAATAATAATAATAATAATAATAATTTTTAATTATAAGAATTAATCTCAAATAATTATATTAATAAAAATAAAATCTAATATTTCAAATCTCTTAATTTCCCTTAATAATAAACTTAACATATTAAAATCACCATATTAAATAATAATAATATTTAATAATATGGTGAGGTCAACGCTTCGAGTTGAGGTCACGCCGACGAATACGTATTCCAACCTCACCCAAGTACGGGTCTTTTGTTAGGGGTTTTTCAACACATTTTAGTGTCAAAAGAAGGGGATTTCATGATTAAAGATCACATCTTTAACTTCATTTTGATGAATTTGAATGATTAATCAACTAACCCCCCTAACATAGCATTAGTAGATCCTTTTGTGGTGTTTTTGTTGTCTTTGAATGGAAAACGGCCAAGTATAAAGTCCAAAGAAAGAATGAAGGAGCAAGGGACAATCTGCATGCGAGTCATTTCAAATTTGAAATGACCAAAAGAAATGACGGAACCAATTGAGTTGACCCGAAGTTCCCGGAGAGCTTGATCATTTGAAATGGTCATTTGAAATTGAGTTGACCAAATGAATTGACCACGGGCGTTTTCGCACAATGTATTCTGGCGATCAACGAATCTCATAGATGCCACGTGTACGACTGTAATCCTTTATTAAAAGGATCTGACGATGCTCATTCAACCTTTTTGAGAGGGAAACGAGTTTGAATTAATGGAGGGAATAGTTCTAACGATTAGGGGAGGCGGTTATGCGAGGAATTGTAAGACAAAAGGGATTTTTCATGTAATTTGGGGAATCGTTCATTCAGGGAGAGAGGAGAGAAATGTATTGGGTGCTCATAGTAAGAACAATGGTTTTCTTATTTGCTATGGTAGCTTAAACCTCCATGGGAGGAGGATGGATTTGATGTAAGTTTTTAATTCCTTTTCTTTTGGTTAGTTAATTTGAAATTCCTGTTATGTTTATCAAGTCTTTTGAATTAGCATGTGAGATTTAAGTTCGGCCACCTTAATTCTTGTATAAGGTTAATCAATTATGGATCGAAAGAAGACATTGATAACCGGATAGTTAAGAGACTTGACTTGCTAAGATTATAATTTGCGAAAGCTATAATCTTGCTTGTAACCTAGTTAGGGTTGGTGTGATGCCAATCTACACTCAAACAACTTAAGCACATAATGGGTTGCCCGTCCCCCAAGCTAGGGTATACACACGGCTAGATCACTCGAAAGAGGCTAGTACATGCAAAGGTGTTGGGTTTTAAACAAAAAAGGGGAAGTTTGAATTAATATGCCTTAAGAACAAGAGATTAATTAATTACATTGATTGACATCCAAATCCCTATTTTCTCCCATAAGAACATTTACATTGCTTTGTTTAATTAAATTACAACATTCAAATTGCTAATGATACAAAACCAACTTTAGATACATCATGGATTTACAAAATGAGCTTTTTACTTGATCACTTTCCTGTGGGTTCGACATCCGGACTTTGAGTCCACTTTATTACTTGTAACGATCCGTATGCTTGCGAAATCTTAACAAGTTTTTGGCGCCGTTGCCTGGAAAGTAACAAAGTTGAAAGTACATTTTGTGATTGAGTGTGGAAGCATACTTATTGTAATTACCAAACTCGTGTGCGGTATTATGCTAGGTATGTGTTCATTGTTGTTTTACAGTGCGAATGAATGAGCGCGTTCATCAACGTTTGAAGATTTGTTTGATCCTGAGCGAACGTACATTCTTTGCTAGATTGAGAAAGCAAAAGGAGTGCACGATCGAAAGCATTGAAGAAGAATCAAGTCGTTCCTGGATTTTGGTGTAATCCGAGTTTGATTTGCGAGAATTTGTTGTGGGAACAAGAAAGTGTTGAATCGTGTTCGGTTATGGAAGAACAACAACAGAGGCAAGGGAAGATAATGGGTCGGATCTCGGGCCGGTTAGGGAGCATCATACTCCTCGACGTTTCGATATCGTAAACCCAATCTATCCACCACCTCTTTGAGAGAAAATTTTGAGTTCTCTCCACAACTTATTAATTTAGTAGTGCGAAGCAGTTTTGGGGGAACACCTTTAGAGGATCCTCACCACCATTTAGCGGATTTGTGCGGATATGCGGAACAATGAGAAGACAAGGAGTGCCTGGAGGATTTTATCGATTGGAATTATTCCCTTGGTCTTTAAAGGAGGATGCTTTGATCTGGTTTAATTCTTTTTCGGAGGGACATTTCACCAGATGGGCGGATTGTGCCCGGAATTTCTCACTAAATATTTTCCAAGAGGAAGAACGGTGAAGTTGAGAAACAACATCATCGCTTTTACCCAAACCATGGAGAAACACTTGGTGAGGCATGGAATAGATTCAGGGAATTGCAGGAAAATGCCCCAATCATGGCTTAGAAGATTGGCTTCTTATTGAAGTGTTTTATGGAGGCCTTACACGTGAGGAGCAAGACATGGTAAATGCTGCCAGTTTGGAGGTGCTCACAATGCCAAGACTTGGAGGAAGCTAAAGAGATTATAGAGAACCGCAAAAAGAGCAAGCTCGGTGGCCCTCAGGAGAGTAGTTGTGAAGAAACCTGGTTTAATTGAGGTGGATAATTCCACAATGTTGAATGTTAAGTTGGAAGCTACGACAAAACAGTGGAAAAGTTAAATGTTCAAAGAGTAGCAAAGGTTAATTCCGCTTGTCATGAGTGTGGGGGTATGCACCAACCAAATGAGTGTCCATTAAAAGCCCATGGAGAGACAATGGAAGGATATTCACTAATATGAATGAGGAAGTTAATTACATAGCTAACCAAAAGCAGGAATGAGATAATCCTTTTTCCAATACTTACAATCCTGGATGGAGGAATCATCCGAATTTTTCATGGGAGGACAGAATAATCAGCGAGAGTAATCAAGGTGGAA
The DNA here is from genome assembly GCA_023512835.1 of Taxillus chinensis. Taxonomy (NCBI): domain Eukaryota; kingdom Viridiplantae; phylum Streptophyta; class Magnoliopsida; order Santalales; family Loranthaceae; genus Taxillus; species Taxillus chinensis. The sequence goes on from CM042086.1 coordinate 10,032,737, forward strand.
ATAATGCAAATCAAGTGCCAATAATCGAAACAATCAGCAATTCAATAAGGTTTCAACCTAAACGACAAGGAGGAGCTGGATATGGTGAGAAAAGAAAGGCTGATTGGGAATGTGCAATTGAGAAGATGGCGGAAGAACTCAACGATTGAATAAGATTGAACTGATATTGGTAGCCGATTTGATGAATTGAGACTCATAACAAGAAGTTGGAGACTCAAATTGCACAAATAGCAAACGCTCTTATTATTAGGAACCCAGGAGAGCTTCCTAGTAAGACCGAGCCAAACCCAAAGGAATATGTCGGTGTTATGTTAAGAAGTGGAAGAGAGTTACCAGAAAGGGAAGTTCCTCAAGTGGAGGAAACAACCCATGTCAAAAAGGATGAAGGTGAACCTAAATCCGAGGAGGAAAGGGAAGAAAAGAAAGAGGAACATCCCGAAGTTCCTAAGGTGGTGAAGAATTATGCTCCACCAATACCCTTCCCTCAAAGATTGAGACAAAGAAAGAAAGATGAACAATACGAAGATTCATTAACATCTTAAGGAATTAAAGCTTACCATTCCATTTTTTTGGAAGCATTGGCTCAAATGCCTTCCTACTCCAAGATGTTGAAAGAGATGTTGAGTAACAAAAGAAAATTGAAGAGAATGGAACAATTGCACTTACAGAGGAGTGTAGTGCAATTATTGAGAGAAAACTACCTCGGAAGATGGGAGACCCAGGAAGTTTTTCTATACCTTGCACTATAGGGAACGTTACTTTTGATTCAATCTATGTGACTTGGGAGCTAGTGTGAGTTTGATTCCATCTTCTTGATGTAGCAAGCTAGGTCTTGGAAAATTGCGTTCACGCGGTGACCTTGCAGCTTTGTCAGAAATCTATTAAGTATGCACTGGCATTATAGAGAATGCACCATTACAAATTCGGAATTTTATTGTCCCAATTGATTTGATAGCTTTGGATATGGAAGAAGGTGGTTCTTTACCACTTATTCTTGTGGGACCATTTTTAGCAACAATGAGGGCAATCATAGATGTCAAAGGTGGGAAATTAGAACTACACATTGGTGAAGACAAAGTGGAGTTCAACTTATATAAGAGTATGAAGAATCCTCAGGAAGTTAAACATGAACAAGGTTGTCTTGTGGAGATGTTAAATCACTGCAATTGAAGATCATGCTAAGGGATTTCGTGATCCCTTAGGGTTATGTTTGGAGAATGTTTCTTCAATTGTTAATGAAGACATTCAAGAGGTGAAAAATGCTTTAAATGCCACACCAGTCATTCATTTTCAATCAAAGAAAGAATTTGAAGATATTGAAAGAAATTGTAAACCAGTCCCATCGGTGGAGAAGGCACCAAAGGTTGAGTTGAAGATTCTACCAAAGACATCTAAAGTATGTATTCTTGGGAGAAGAAGGAGAGTGGCCCGTTATTATAGGTTCACTTAGCTTCTGAGGAGAGCAACTAGACCACTTATCAAGGTTTGGAGAAAAAGAAAGAAGGTCTTTATAGAACTTGCGAGTCAAGGAGGTTCTTTACCTTGCTCCAATTTCAAGTTAACAAAAGGAGAATGTCAAGCTACTGACATTAACCTGCAGCGTCCAGGAGGCAACCTTGAACATGTTTTGTGAATATTTGTTTTGTTTTTGTTTGAATTTAATTATGTGCGGAAGAATCCATGGGTTAGTGCGAAGCTCAATGGAGGTGTTTGGACGGCCCCAACTTCAAACCCTTATCCTCAGAATCGTTCTTCGTGGAACGGGTTGATCAAATGATATATTTTTATAATGAGCCAGCTCCCCGTCAAAGAAAAAGGTTTGAACACTCTTCCCTCTTCTTGTTGCAATTGCTTGAAAGATATGCAAAATTCCAGGTGTGGAGTTGCTTGTGGCATTGCAATATGGATTAATTTCCTCATGATGTGAGAAGAGTAGAATGAATATGAAATGAAGGCACCATTGGAAAACTTTGAAATGTTTATATACAAGATGTTTAAGAATGAAATACTTTTGAAACCAATGGTCACTCATTAATCCCATGCATTAAACTCATGTACTTGGAATGATATCATCATGTGTTTGAACAAAGACTTGGATCCATAATGAATTGACAACTTTTGAATAAATAACTTGATTCCTTGAATGAGTGAGAGCATAATTTTATTGAGAGCTATATATTTTGATGAGTGTTCACTTCATGGAAATTAAACTTCAATAAGTTCTTCTATAGTTCTATATTGGTGATTGGATAGTTGGAATGATGGAGTTGGAGTCATAGCCCACTTTGTTTAGAATAAGTACAATGTTCCAAGTCGTATAGAGTGTTGTATAAAGTGTGTATACCAAAAAAAAAAAAAAAAGGGTTATGAACTGTGGAGATATATAATCCATCAAAGAACACTTTGTAAGGTTATATATATCTACCGTAGCATAAGCCTTGAAAAAAAAAAAAAAAAAAAGAGAAGGTTATGGATCTGTGGAGATGTATAATCTATCAAGGAAACACTTGTAAGGTTATATAGACTATTGCGAAGATAATCCTTTAAAAAAAAAAAAGTAGAAAGCATATTTGTATATTTCGGAGTGCATTGTACATGGAACTTACTTGTACATTAATAATAGATAAGAAGTGTGTTGGGCATTGTTACTTTTTACCATCATTGTGGTCTATGACAAAAACTAATTGGGTAATGGAATGATGGTTGAATCACCAAAAAAGGATTAGGAAGGCACTTGTTTTGGTTTTAATTCCATGAAAGATTGAGAGAGAGTGAAGTGAGATTACCCTAGTGAAGGCTGCTTTGCTCATTGTGAGATTGCAAGGAATTAGGAAATTTGTTTCAGAATGTTGGTAGTTCAATTGCTTCTTAGTCTTCTGCAAAGAGAACATATGATTGTTGGATGAGAATATAATATTTCATACATGATATTAAGAGTTAAACCATATGTTTTATAGATGTTTTATTCTTTCACATGCTTTTATATCAATTCACTGTTTTACTTTTGCTATGCCTCATAGTTCTAATTGCCTCGGGACGAGCAAGTTCTAAGTTTGGAGTTGTTGTTAGGGGTTTTTCTAACACATTTTAGTGTCAAAAAGAAGGGGATTTCATGATTAAAGATCACATCTTTAACTTCATTTTGATGAATTTGAATGATTAATCAACTAACCCCCTAACATAGCATTAGTAGATCCTTTTGTGGTGTTTTTGTTGTCTTTGAATGGAAAACGGGCCAAGTATAAAGTCCAAAGAAAGAATGAAGGAGCAAGGGACACTGTGTCACTTTCATTTCAAATTTGAAATGACCCAAAAAGAATGATTTAACCAATTGAGGTGACCGAAGTTCCCTAGAGCTTGATCATTTGAAATGGTCATTTGAAATTGAGTTGACCAAATGAATTGACCAAGGCGTTTCAGACAATGTATTCTGGTTGATCAACGAATCCTCATGTATGCCACGTGTACGACTGTAATCCTTTATTAAAGGATCGACGATGCTCATTCAACCTTTTGAGAGGGAAACGAGTTTGAATTAATGGAGGGAATAGTTCTAACGATTAGGGGAGGCGGTTATGCGAGAGAATTGTAAGACAAAAGGGATTTTTCATGTAATTTGGGAATCGTTCATTCTGGGAGAGAGGAGAGAAATGTATTGGGTGCTCATAAGTAAGAACAATGGTTTTCTTATTTGCTATGGTAGCTTAAACCTCCATGGAGGAGGATGGATTTGATGTAAGTTTTTAATTCCTTTTCTTTTGGTTAGTTAATTTGAAATTCCTGTTATGTTTATCAAGTCTTTTGAATTAGCATGTGAGATTTAAGTTCGGCCACCTTAATTCTTGTATAAGGTTAATCAATTATGGATCGAAGAAGACATTGATAACCTGGATAGTTAAGAGACTTGACTTGCTAAGATTATAATTTGCGAAAGCCGGGTAATCTTGCTTGTAACCTAGTTAGGGTTGGTGTGATGCCAATCTACACTCAAACAACTTAAGCACATAATGGGTTGCCGTCCCCCAAGCTAGGGTATACACCGGCTAGATCACTCGAAAGAGGCTAGTACATGCAAAGGTGTTGGGTTTTAAACAAAAAGGGAAGTTTGAATTAATATGCCTTAAGAACAAGAGATTAATTAATTACATTGATTGACATCCAAATCCCTATTTTCTCCCATAAGAACATTTACATTGCTTTGTTTAATTAAATTACAACATTCAAATTGCTAATGATACAAACCAACTTTAGATACATCATGGATTTACAAAATGAGCTTTTTACTTGATCACTTTCCCTGTGGGTTCGACATCCGGACTTTGAGTCCACTTTATTACTTGTAACGATCCGTATGCTTGCGGAAATGCTAACATCTTTACATCCTCCCCACCTTAGGACTTTTACCCGAAAAGACAAGTCATCCACTACGAGGTAACACCACCCCTGCTAACGAAAGTATGCAAAACTTAGCCCTAATAAACAAGATGGACAAAACAACACCCGTGAACAAAGTAACCATCCGTGCATCAAACCACAACCAAATTAACAATCATAAGCACTAACAAAACAACAAGATTAACTACCTCAATGCACGGTAAGGATCTTGACAACTTCCCCCCACTTAGACTGGTCGTCCTCGAATTTCGGTCAAGAAGAACACGTCCCGACTCTCCCGCTCCCGTGTCGCTCCTCCATATTACGGTGGCGCCACAAAACTCGGACCAACGGAATCGTCTTGCCTCGCAAGACCTGGTCCCGCCGGTCTAAAATTTGAACCGTGCCTCTACAACGGAACCATCATCTGTTAACGCTATCTCACGCCAATCAAGCACATGAGAAGAATCTCGGGTAATATTTTCGCAATCGGGAGACATGGAAACGTCATGAACACGAGCTAGCTCGGTGGTAACTTTAATCGATAGGAACCGGTCCCACCACAATAATAGGAAAAGGACCAACAAACCGTGGCGAGAGTTTGGATCCCCGCCCAAATCGCTGTGCCCCGTCGAGGCGACTCGCAAGAAAACACGATCTCCTACGATTTAACCCGGGGGCTGTCGCCGCTGCTCTAGCATATGATTTACGTCGACTGGCCATCAACATCCGATTGTCGGATCGTTGAACCGTCTCGGTAGTTTCTGAACCATGTCGGGACCCAAAACAAGCGCTTCCCCCGCTGGGCCCAACATAGAGGAGGCGACACGGTCGCCATACAATGCCTCATAAGGCGCCATCCCTATTGTAGCTTGATAGCTATTGGTTGTGAGAGAACTCACCAAAGGAAGGTGAGCCTCCCAACAACCACCAAAATCCAACACACAAGCACGGAGCATATCCTCAAGAGTCTAAATAGTGCGCTCGGACCGCCATCAGCGTCCGAGGGTGATAAAGTTGTACTCAAGTTCACTCGGGTGCCCGTGCACGCTGTAGCTGTGCCGGAACCTGAAGTGAACCGTGCATCCCTATCGGAGACAATCGATAACGGCACACCATGCAACCGTACTATCACATCGACATAACGCTGTCTAAGGTCCTGACTGGATCGGTCTCACGAATTGGAATAAAGTGGGCGATTTGGTCAAGCGGTCTACAACAACCCGGATAGTATCATGTCCTTGGGAACGAGGGCCTCGCGACAAAGTCCATAGTCACATGATCCCACTTCCCTCCTAGCATGTAACGACCGCAACTCACCAACCAGACATGAATGCTCGGCCTTGACCTGTGGCATGTCAAGCCGTCGAACAAACTCTGCTATAGCCTTTTAAGGCCCGACCACCAAAATCGTTGTCGTACAAAGATGATACATCTTTGTACCCCCGGGTGGACAGCCAAACGAGAGTGATGAAATTCCCGTAACTGTTCTCTCGAAGAGAAGATGGAACTATCAACCGACCTCGATAACGCAACACATGGTCGAATCCTCCGTCCAATCCGTGGGAAGTACGGCGGTCCAGAATCGATCCCGTAGGATTTCACACTCAACATCCCCCAACCGACCTTCAATAACTTGGCGCCGCAACTCGGGCACTTCTATAACCACACTCAAGATACCTCAGCCGCCCTTGCACTGTCAGAACCCCGGAGCGACTAGTTGCCCCATCATCTCCCATTCTGACAAGCCGGAGAGGCCACCGTGGCCTGGCTCTTCCTGCCAAGGCATCGCCTACTACATTCCCTTCCCGGTGTATACCGTAGATCAAACCGGAATCGCTGATATACTCCACCCAACGCCTTTGTCTAAGATTTAGATCCCGCGAGAGAAGATGTATTGCAAGCTCTTGTGGTCGTGAACACCACAAACTTCTCCCCCAGAAGATAGTCTTGCCTGACTCTTTAATGCAAAGATCATAAAGTAGCTCCAAATCGTGAGTAGGGTAATTCTTCTCATGGGTCCTCAACCGACGGGAACCATAAGCAATTACCCGTCCTTCTCGCCTTTAGTACACAACCCAACCCAACGTTAGAGGCATCACAAAAGACCTCATGGGGTACACCCTCCTGTGGTAGGACCAAGATAAAGGCGTTGAAGTCAATCTGGCCTTTTGGCCGTAAAGCCTCCTCACAAGCATCCGACCAGTCAAACCACACCCCTTTCGGGTTAAGTTAGTCATCGGTGCGGCTAAACGGGAGAAGTCCTTCACAAACCTCCTGTAATAACCTGGCCAACCCCAGAAAAACTCCTAATTTCAAAAAACATTCGTTGGCCGCTTCCAAGACATCAACTGCCTCAATCTTGCCATGATCTCCTGTGATACCCTCCGATGATACCACGTGCCCTTAGAACTTCACTCTGCAACCAAAAGTCACACTTCGTGAATTTTGCGTATAACTTATGGTCCCTCAACGTCCGCAATACCACATACGTAAGTGCTCTTCATGCTCGATCTACATCAGGAATAAATCAAGATATCATCTATAAAGACCACCACCAACTGATCAAGGTAAGGTGTGAAGATCTGGTTCATCAATCCCATAAACACCATTGGGGCAATTGTGAGCCCAAAGGGCATCACTAACCACTCATAATGGCCATATCTGCAACAAGGTCGTCTTCGGGATGTCGACTCCCGCACACGCAACTGATGGTATCCGGATCTCAAATCAATCTTGGAAAACCAACGGGCACCCTGAATCGGTCAAACAAATCATCGATCCTCGGTAGGGGGTATCCGTTCTTCACTGGTCCCTGGTTCAACCGTCGGTAGTCAATACACAACCGAAGCGAACCATCCGCCTTCTTGGCGAACAACACCTGGAGCACTCAAGGCGAACTACTCCGTCTAATAAAACCACGCGCCAAAAGATCGTCTTATCTGCCTCTTGAGCTCTCGAAGCTCAACGGTGCCATCCTCGAAAGCCCCAATCGATCGGTCTTGTTCCGGTAGCAACTCTATCGAGAAGTCCACCTCTCTCTCCTCGTGGTAAATCAACCAAGTCCTCGGGAAACACGTCGGAAAACCGATTCACCACCTTGGGTAACACCACCTTACCCTCTGCTGAGGGGGTCAACTAGGGTCGACCGGCTAACCGATGGGTCACATCACCCCATCCTTGCCTCAAAGGCCCCAACTTGCAAGCATCGTCGGACCGCTCACTCACGAAGGTGCCTCGAGTGCCCTCGGGTGTGAGGAAGGTCACTCGTCGCCTATAACACTCAATCACCGCCTCAACACGGGTCAACCAGTCCCATACCCAAAATCACATCAAAAGTGTCAAAGTGCATCACAAATAGGTTACACCGGAGGTTAACTCCTCCAGAGTAACTTCACATCCCGTACGTACCTATCAATCACCACCAGGCCCCCTACGGTGTATCAACCACAAGGGACTGATCAACAATGGTAGTACAATCCAACTCCAATCCCTCGACGGGGAGTGTGCAATAAAAGAATGAGTAAAGACCGGTGTCAATCAAGACAAGACAAATAGTGCGTGAAACCAAAATCGTACCTCTCACAAGAATCGGCCTGACTTCGCCTCGTCCAGGGTGGAACTTCGCTTCTCTGTCAATGATAGCTTAGTTCCTCCCCTTGCACCCTACCGCTGCCGACTCGTCGTAGCTCGGTCATTCTGTCCTTTGAGCACTGGCCTCCCGCCGAAGGCCGCCGAGTAGGAGGCCGTCCTGTACCGACCGCCCTTGATCGAGCCGGTCTTCGATAAGAGCACCGCCCTCCGACCCTGGTCACGAGGTCGATGTGGCCCCACAACACTAGCTCAGAGTCTCGAGAGGGACACTCCCATCTTGTGCCCCGGTCCCCCACATCGAAAGCACTTCGCGGGCTGCCATTCTTCCGCCTACAATCCGCCTCCTTGTGTCCCCCGAAGTCCACAAGATCGGCATGTCCCCAAAACCGTGAGGTAGAAGCTGGCTGTGTTCCCCAGATGTGAGAATTTGGGCACCGGCCTCTTGTCCCCTGTCCTCGGTTGCTCCTCTCTTGGCCTCTTTTGGCTAGGCCCCGCCGAGCTCCCTGGTTTCGAGTCCCGATCCGGTTTAAGTCCCGCTCTCAATAAGTGCCTTGTTGACCGCGTCACTATAAGTGGTCAACTCCATCATGTTCGATCCCCTCTGAGTGATGGTCTTGGCCCATCAATGAAATCCTGGGTCTTATTAGCTTCAACACTCCATGACTCTCGGGGCAAATCTCCTAGCTCAAGAAAGCGATGACATACTCTGTAACAATCCGACCGCCTTGCTCAGGTGTATAGTACTCCGTCGCCTCGTCTTCGCACGGAGCGAGGGAAATACTCTGTGTAAAGAGCTCCACGAAGTCCTCCCATGCCATCGGGCTCTCGTGAACATGCTTCCCGGCGTCCCACCACCTGCGGGCCCCACCTACTAGGAAATGCGTGGCTAAGCGGACCTTAGCCTCCTCGGGCACCTGGATCGGCTCGAAGATGTCCTCTGTCCATTTGACCCATTCCTCGGCCTCATCGGGTCTCGTATTCGCCTCAAACTTTGTCGGTTTTACAGCCGAGAACCGACTCACCCGGTCGATCGGTGCTGCGGGCGGAACCGCTAGTGACTTGTGGGCGCTCTCCTCTAGAACCTCCTGCTGTTGCTCTGCACGAGCCGCTGCTCTTTCTCGGTCTTCCTCTGCATCACTTCTCAGGGCCACCTCCCTCATGGTACCGCATGGCACCCCTGGATTTGGCTCGGTATTTGAGCCCCAATACGACGGCAATATCCGAACCCAAGACCGGTCCTGGAGAACTCTGCTCTCCTTGAGATTCGGGGAAGGGATAAGCTCCTCTGGACCTTGAGCCCCAGTCTTAGGTGCCATTAACACCAACACATATCAACAATATCTATTAACTACTGCAGCTAGTCAAACAACCAAATTATCACTTAAACATCCTAGGTTTGAACTAGGATAATAACATCTTCCATTAAGACAATCAATCACCAAAGAAAAACGACCACGGATAATTAATTATATAATCAATACTAGCACATCATTAAAGCAACATTAGCAGATGATTTCTAGTGCCTAGATATGCACACAATCACGCAGACATGTATGCACCCAACCCAAATGCTTCCTAGGGATGATCTGATGAACCCTCGATCAACCCGAACACGTATAAGGACTCGTTGATCAGGCGCCCCTCCCTATAGTCTTCCAAGTTACTAAGTGTCTATCAACCACCCCTCACTAACCTAGGTCCACTAAACCATGCTCGATACCAACTTGTCACGCCCCCTAAATTCTAAAATCCACGTAACCAGAACGCGACTACCCCACGCCACTCCGGAATCGAGGGGTTGGTAATCGGTTCAACCATGTACGATACCACAACGGGGTAGCATTGTACTTACCAATGATCCAAATACAACATCAGACCAACCAATGTCTATATCGGTATAGTCGGTATTACTAAATTCAAATAACACCCTCAAACATTAATTAACAAGGTCCAAATTGTCCAAGTTAATACAATCATCACTGACCCTAGTCCTAGGAAAAGAAATAATTAAATGATGGATAGTAGGCAAATTCTCTGGAAGAAATCCTACTCAAAGATGTCCCGTCCTGGTCTTCGCAATGGCTCCAATAACTATTCTCTACAACCCTGTAGATAATATAAATAAAGTAGGGTGGCACAAGTGCCGGAGAGTGATTTCCCCATCTCCAAGGCCTAATTACATGAATCCCTAAGACTATATGATCAGTGTATGCTTGTGCTTAGTGTAGTGTCACATTCTATTACGAGTTTGAGTGATGTCAAAACACAAGAAAACAAGGCACGTCACATAACAATATTAAGAGTCCAATCCCAATAACTCTTCCCCGAAGATTTTCCGCCATAATTTCCAAGTACCCAGATTACCTTGAGATAGCCATATGTGGGACTGCGGTGTCTCCGACGACAAACCTGCACATATGGGACCTGGGGTTACCACCCACATAGGGAACTGTGACCTCTCGCCACCCTAAGTGGGACCCATGGTTAACCCAAACGAGTAATAATTTCCATGCCTGGCATCACATCATGCAACCTCACGCAAACGTTTTACCAACAATAACGTGCAGCAGTTGATAGCAAACCCAAGTTTTTAAAATTAAACTAATTAAATTAACCCAATCAATAATTTATATTTTAACTACAATATCACGAGCTACATCAATAATAATACCAATCCAAACAATTTATTTATGTACGTATATATATATATATATCATTTACAAGTTATAAATACATATATAATAAATATATATATATATATATATATACATATATATATTTATATATATATATATATTACCTAATATTTTTTTAAAAAAAAAAAATTCACGTTGGACCGGCCCAGGGAACCGGCCCAACGCGCTACCCTAACGCATAGGGCGACACGGCGTGCCGCCCCTTCCGTCTTGCTACCCCCTGGCGCGGCGCAGCTCGTCCAGCAGCCCGGCAGCACGCCGCTCTCACCTCCCCCCTAGGCACGGCGGGCGCTCGGGCATGGAAGCGCATAAGCGTGCGCGGACGCGAACCACCTCGCCGCCCTTCCCTCTTCCTTCTCTCCCGCGCACGGCCACTTCACGCCGCCCCTCTTCCGTTCCCTTCTCCTCCGCGCGGGCGTACGAGATCGCACCGCCGGGACGTCGACGTCGCTTCCATCCTCGCCCACGACGCCAACGGGAACCGACGTTGCCTCCCCTCCAGCGATGGGCCACACTCCTCGTCGCCATCGCAAACCACGGCTGGTGGAAACCACCGATTACCCCCAACCGTTTCACCACACATATACATCTCAATTATTTCACCTATAAAGTTTTAACATAGCCTAATCCTAACAATTATGCGTTCATACGGTAGTATAATTGAAGATTAAGAATCACCTACTTGATTGGACTCGGGAGGTCAAGAACACGACTTCAATTCACGGCTCTTCCCAACTGAGATCTGCGACGCTAACGAATGTAGGGTTTTACCCTAGGTCCCTTATTTATACTAATACGAGTTAATTTGATTTATAATAATAATAATAATAATAATAATAATAATAATAATAATAATAATTTTTAATTATAAGAATTAATCTCAAATAATTATATTAATAAAAATAAAATCTAATATTTCAAATCTCTTAATTTCCCTTAATAATAAACTTAACATATTAAAATCACCATATTAAATAATAATAATATTTAATAATATGGTGAGGTCAACGCTCGAGATTGAGGTCACTGTTGAATACGTATTCCAACCTCACCCAAGTACGGGTCTTTACAATCAGGTCATTGATTCAATCGTGAATCAATTGGTCAAATCGATCATATAATTAATAATTATATATAAATATATATTAATAAAAAAAAGAAAAGTTTTAAACTAACAAATTAAAATTATGCTTCTAATATAACATTATTTATTTTTAATATATATTTTTTAATATAAATTTAAAAGTTTAGTGACATAAATTTATAATAAAAAAATTAAATAAAATTTAAAAATATATTGAAGTGAAATGTCAATATTTATTATTAATTTTGAATTAAAATTATATTATAAAATAAAATAATTAATAGTTTATAATTTAAAAAAATGGCCCGTTCTATAAAAACCGGCCGGATCGGCTGAATTTCTCTGATTTTTTTAAGAACGATCCAATTAGAAAATCATACCGGTTAAGTACCCGGGTCACCAGTTCACCAATCTAACCAGCCAATCCAGTCCGATTCCGATAACTATGCTCTACTCTCTACAAATTGAAGTTCGTGGCTATTTTCTTTCTCAAGCAATCGATTCATACAGCACGTACACTTTTAATCACTCAAAAATATATTATTTAGAGTATTTAAATAATATAATAATTTGATTACCTGACCATATATATACTTACTATTAGAAGTATACTATCATCATCTCTCGCTCATGGATACCCTCCCTTTCTCGGTATATACAATATTTAATCAATATATTATAGTCACTGTAGATCTATATCATATTGCATTTTATTTGATATATTCACCCCACCATTAGTTACAAGCTTATAAAAACTTCAAAAAAAATTATATATCCTATAAATTTTTATTATTTCCATAAGCTATCAATATTTATTTTAAAACTCGATTGTTCTTGTGTATTGTTAAATATGTCCATAAAATTTCTCAATGACAAAATTAAATTTCAACACAAATTTAATTACAACGGTTGATTTCAGCAAAAATTTAATTTTAAAAAATAATTAGAAAATAAATAAATAATAAATAAAATGTGTATACATTAATCGTTGGAAACGTTATAAAATCTTATATGAATATTTATCTATACATATAATTTTTTTAAAAAATAAATATCACCAGTACTAATTATTCATTAACCAACCCATCATCAATAATAGACGCTCCTGGCTGGCTGGCATTCTGGTCGCGGTGGACGTGTATATGTGAATGGCAAAGCTTTGGAACATGAGGTCAACCACCGGTCAGCCCTTGCGTGACGTCACGCATGACTGGTGTGTGGTGTGAAAACAGAAGGCCCTGATTCGTGACATAAAGGCCGTCAGATTTCGACGCCTGGGATAAGATCCATCGTTTACACACAATTAGTTTTTATTTATTTATTTTATTTTGTTTTATTTAACACGCGTCCGCATCTGCCTCATGACCCGTCCTGCAAAAACAAAAAAGAAGAAAAGTTTCCCTGCTGCATGCTTTCCCATGACAACTTTTCCACACACGGGCAAGTCACTGCGTGTCCCCGTCCGTCCACCTTCGTCTTCGTCCTCCATCCATTATCTATATCTAATTATCTATCAATAACAACGGGGTTGGTTCGGCCGCAATGGTTAAAGAAAATGTGTGTGTATGTGTTTTGCTAAACTGAAAATGAAAGGTCAATATTCATGAAAATTTTAATTTAAATTATTAATATTATAATTAAGGACCAATTAGACTTTAATCTGGCTGATACTCAAGAGTTACTCTTTTATGTTTTTTCTTTCTTGCTCTCAATTTTATTTTATAGGCTCGGCATACAGAATAGGCTTCGCTTCCGAGTCTTATACGTTCACCGACTCTGAATATAAGTACCGTTTATTTCAATACTGTTATTTTACTCTACCTATCTGAAACCCGTTCCATCCACTAATCAAGTATCGAATATTACACCTTTCATCCACTAAAGTATCAACACGTTAATTATTAATATAACAGTATAAATTTTGTATTCTCATATGATATAAAAATTATTCAAAAATATACATATAATAAATTTATTATAAATATACATAATTAATTAAACTTTAATTGTAAAAAAAAACTAAAAAAAACTTTCCACTTTGGCACTTGGCACGGGTGGCAGCCGCCGGCGGCGGGTTTAAAGATGTGGCCTGTGTGTGTGTGGGTGGGACAGCTGTGTTTATTGTGACGTAAGCTCCAACGGCGTTGCCCAGGGAGAAGGCAATTGCGTGCTGTTTCCTTCCTGACACGCCCGCCAATCTCGGCGTAGTGTCCCCCCTCCATCCGCACCCCCAACAGTGGTCGGCGGCGTTTTCTTCGATCTTCAATGCGGTTTTTTTTTTGTTAACTTAAATATCCTCCCACAAATGTTTTTTATTTTTAAATTTTATGATAATAATAATAGTAATAGTAACTTATAAATAATTTTATAAATATTAATATCTTTTTATGTTTTAAAATTCTAAAATAATAATAACTTCTAAATATTATTATTTTAAATGTTATTAGTTAAACTTTAAAAAATACATATTATATTTTAAAATAATTAATATTAAATATAAAACAGTCATTTTAAAATTGCAGTGAGTAATCGTCTTATCTGTTTTAATTTTCTATTATATACTTAATAATAATAATACATATACATAATAAATTTCTAATATAATTATTATTGTATTACTCCGAATGAAAAATAAAAAACGATTCAGGTGTACCCAACAATAATGTCAACTATTATTACTCAACATTTAATCATAAATGTCTGCGACTGCCGCAACGTTTACAAAACGCTTCCGCTACATACCTACAACGTCCTTTTTAGAAAACGCTAAAACGCTGTCAAGAAAATACCGCCTAAAAGCACTACTCAAATTTGGAAAAAAAATTGGAATGATACTTATAATTGGTTAAAATTTTTAATTAAAATAAGGATTTTAAAAATATTTTATGATTATATGTAATTAATATTTAATTATATATATATATAACTTATATATATTAAAATTAATATATAAGTATAAAATTATAAATTTTAATTATTTATATTATATTTACATAATTATAATTATAATTAACTAGTAATATAATTTATTATCATATATTGTTTGTGATAAATATGTTATTAATTATAATAGTAGTAAATTAATTATATGATTTTTAAAAGTTGTATAACTTTATTATATAATAATTTAAAAAGTTTTTTATGCTTTATGTTATTAATTTTAATTTAAATTGTATTAATTGTCAGTGTTGGTCTCAAAGCCAAACAAATGAGGCCTGAGTATTTAGCCCCCAAAAATTAGATTAAAATTATGACTTTTGGGGCTTATTTCATCTTGGCCTAATTTATGACAGCAGCAAATAATAAAAAATTAATTTATAATTTTAACAATGATATATATTTTAAATTTTATATTGTTTATATAATTATAGTAAAAAACTAAAAATCATCCGTTTAATTTATGAAAAAAAGCTTTTAATTTAATAATCACCTTATTATACCTCTTAAATCTATGAACCCGGTCATACTAATTATAATTTTAAATAACAGTTTTTAAACGTAAATTACATACTTCATATTTCGGCCCTCCTAATCGAATTTTCTAGATCCCTGATGATGTATATATAATTTTAAAAAATATTTAAAAATAGTGTCCTTCCTTCCCATTGTCTCTCCTGCCTAAATTAGGCATATTTGTCAGTTTTTTTTATAAAATATAATTATTTAAAAAAACTTTAAGTTTAAATAAATTTTTACTACTCATATATATTTTTAAATTATTTATACCTATTATTTTTAAAAATACTTATATTTTTAAAACTAATATCATTCTACCAAAGGTAGTTGAAATTTTGAAACTAAGAACAAGCTAGATTGAATGGCCATACTTTTATTATCAATAACTTATACTTAAATAGCCGTTTAATACATTATACAGTAATATGCGTACATACTGTTTGTTGTTAATTCGGTATATAAATTTTAAAATAATAATAATACTAAATGATTGGGAGGTTGCCTGCACATATTCAATAACTTCGCGCATGACCTCTATTATGACAATAATTCCGCTCGCAACTCGATCAACTGTAATTCTGGATTTTATGTTAAAGGGGTAACAAATGAAACTTTAGGATCTATTTATTACTAACTTTGTAAAATTTTAACACACCTTTTTCACGTAACAAGTGAATAATGTATATAAACGAAAGTCGTGAATAAGCGGAAACATTGGGACAAATATCATATTAAAATCTAAGAATTAGCATTTTAAACTAATTAACTGTAGTAAATACAACCATCTATTCTATATTTAATATTTAATTGGTTGATAACTTTTTTAATGTGATACTTTAATATACCTTCCTCGCATGGTAACGTGAATAATACACATGGTTGAAAAATTATTATAAACCGAGCGGGGCTAATGTTTTTACAATAAATTTCTAGCCAACCTTCTTGTAGGGGATACTTTCTTAACATTAAGCGTATTGATAATTGATACTAGATCTAAAAATGAAAGGGTAACCCCAACAATTTCTTTGTCCTCAACGTCTCCTATCAAATTTCACGGAATTAGTCACTTCAACCGTCTTTGATGGTTATACAGGTACCAAATGTATAAACGAGATAGATATTTGTTATAAGTAAAGTAAAACATTAAAAATAAATTTCTTACCGAACGAACATCACAAGTAAAAATACAACCTGCTATGATACCATATTATAATCTAATGATTAATGCGCTAACACTAATTGATTATAAGAAAAACTACTCTTAATTATATATTAGAATCTACTTATTTATAATTTCTCAAATGTAGGACTTTAATAATACCTTCGAAAGGTTATTCCGGTTAAGGAGTTGGTTAAGATTTATCGGGGGTGAGAAATTAAAGCATATGTTCGTAGACACGCACATGAAATGAGCTACATCTAAGTCGACGTGATGGAAATTGGTACTAACTTCTACAACAGCAATATGTGCAAAGCGATTCTTTTCCTCGCCTTCAATCTCTGATGCACCGATATGCCATTTCGTCCAACGAATCAGTATCGCACACGAGTCCGACACTAACACATTCATGACACGCAATCGACGTGCCTGCGACACGTCTGGTCAGCGTGTGACGACTTTTTTCGATCACAGACGCATTCGATCGAGGTCCAACACGTTATGATGTGAGGCTATATGTTTTATTTAAAAAAACTAAGATAAATACCTAAAATTTTGAGCTCCAATAGCGCCGCGCTGATCGAATCCTGCCCAGCCAGCATCCAGCGTCTCCAACTTTCTTGCCCAACTCCCTGTGTGCCGGTTACCGCTGGCCCACTGCAACTCTGCGAAAGCTCGTCATCACCTCGACACCCCCTGCCTGTTAGAGTTCTGATCGAGAGTTCGAACTTGTTAGTTGTTTTAATTTATTATTTTGTTTATTCGACTTTGTTTTGTTGTGGTGCGATGTCAATGACTCAATGTCATACTTTAGTGTTTATTAATTATCTTCAGAATAAGGTATTATCGATCGCCATTATTTCCGATGTCATAATATTTTTTCAGTTTAAATAAAATCAAATCATTTAGCTTTTTTTGGAAATATTTTTGTTTATGTCATTTTGATCACTCTGATATTCTGACTGATTTAACATTTTTTTAGTTATTAAAATCATTTAAAATAAACAAAGTGTGTACGCATATATCAACTAGAATAAAAATTATGCTATCACCTATATTGCACACGACTAATAATGATACAGCTAGGAAGATTTATGAGAACCAGTAGATCCGAAGTAGCGTGCGCTATCATTATAATGTGAAGTTCCGTAAAGAAAATTGGTAAGTATAGCACAAGTAATATGGGTAAGAAAAAAAACAAGGAAAGGTAAACTTTTCTTCATGATTTTTTGGTGGATTCGTATAATTAGCATATAATTTCCATTGGAACACGTGAAATATGAATATTAAAAAAACATAAAACTTTTCGAAATGAATTTTTTGGATATGTATATGGTGTCTATGATAATGAACTGAATTTTCCATCTTTTAATATAATATAAAATTAATTCATTTTTTACTTTATAAAATGACCAAATGTATTATTATAGACATATAGTAAATAGCGTAATTATTTGTCCACTATCAAATATTATTTAGATGCAGATTAAGTAAATTATTAATTTAAATAATGATTAATAAATTATTATTCGGTATTAATAATATTTACTTATCTCATGGTAAATCTAAACCCAACCCCATCATTGGTTAATATTTCGAGGGGCCTTTTCATCACCCATCAATCAAAATGACTAAATGAGTGTATCCTCCGTGGGCTACAATTTCAGTTTTGTTTTATCTTGTTTTTCTTTTCGGTTTTTTCTTATTACCAGCTGCTGAGCTGCCTGAGCATCATAATAATGTCGCTGCTGACATTTATTTCTTTCTCCTATTCTCTTAATATTTACTGCCTTTAAAAGGGAGGGGGAAAAGGACCTCATTTATTGGTATATATGTAGGCTATTGGCTATTGAGACTAACTCCAAGCGAGCAGTACGAATTATTGAAATACGTCTTAGTACAATAATAATATACTGATTTTGAAAATCACAACTTTTTTTTAAAGAGAAAAAAATCACATCTTTTAAGGAGAAAGTAAATCTTAGAAAATTGAGTCAATTAAAGTGACGTAAGGAAAAATAAAAGCCATCATAATGTCTTGATTATTATTATTTTTTTCGTTTGTGTCTTTTGTCTTTTTCTTAAAAGAGAAATTCAAGTCATGTAGTTAGAAATTCAAATTTTGAAGCGTAATCGTGACTAGGTGAACACGTCAATGTAATCCGTGATGACTGGTGAGTTAGATTTCTTATTTTTGCATGTGATCCACCACCCAAAAAATAAAAATAAAAGCCCTCCTTGCTACCTTTGTATATATTTTTGCTCCTTTAAAAGAAGTCATATTTGATAACGGGACCTTTTACCCTCAATTGGGTTTACATTCCATTAGGGATGTAAAACACAGACACCATATGTGGAGGAAATGGGGCTGGCACAGATGTTTTGGCTCGTTCAAGTTTAGAGGATGAAGCCATTCCTGTAAAAAAATTAAATTTACCATATCTAATAGGAGCTCATCTATATAACTATTACACAGCCCGCGAATTCTATATTCATTTTTAAGAGGTAAGTAAAAGTATTACCAAAACCCTCGAATCCCTCGACGCATAATGTGATTATTATTTTTTTGCTTTGGTTTAGATTTGGGCTATTTTTCAAATTAAAATTTATATTTTTTCAGTTTAAATAAAATCAAATCAGGCCAAAACCGATAATTTTTTATTTGATTTAGTTTAGACCATCAGTTGAAAATATTTTTTTGTTTACGTCAATTCAATTGGTTAATGTATCAATTTGAATATATATCAAATTTATACTTTTAAAAAATCTCAAAAAGTAAATAACACAATTCACAAACACAACATATTTAATTTCAAGTGTCTTCAATCCATTTCAACTGCTTCTTTGTCCCTTCTCATCTCGTGTTGGCCTCAAATTTCATTGACCTATACTTTTTGAATATATTACGCAATCTATCTAGTTTAACTAGTCATAAATGAAGTGAATGTGTGAAATTCACCCAATAAGTGGGGTTCGATTGCTGCCAACTTACTCCTCTCCACAGTTATTACATTGGTAATAACCTGGGTCGTGGCCTCGCCCTAACGTACATAAAATCCATAATATATGTAATAATTTTATTAATCAAACATTTTTTTTTACGGCTTTCCAAGCTCCATAGTATATATCAACCAATCACCTCTCACTAACATATGTTTAATGATACCAAACTTTGATATCATTAAATCTTAAAAATGTATGTAAAATAACCTGTCATTTTTTTCCGGTCTTCCAAGCTCCATAATGTAATAACCTGTCACGTCCCAAAATTTCAAGAAATCTTAAAAATGAGTAAATAACTCATCATGCATGCACTTGAATAGTCAAAAGGTTGGTAATTATCACCTATGAATGCTACGTTGAGTGTTGTCTCACAGACATAACATGTGTAGTTATGTAACAAGGGTGCTTTATACTATCCCAAATGAGTAAGTCATATGCATTACATAATCTCAATAATATAAAACATTATAATAATCATGTCGAAGAATCACAAATTTCTTATATAATAACAATAATACTAATCGAGAAATGCCGGTAAACTCTAAGTAAGTGGTTTTATCATTTTTCATCCTTCACACGTCTCCGTGTAACCTATTTTGGATAATTTTTGCATGAACCTTAGGTTGAATGCGTAAAATGAATTCACTGAATTTTGTTATTTTAATTGGCCTTTCGTTAGTTCATGTTATCGATCACTGAGTTCAATGTTTGATGTTTGATTGCTGCTGAATTTTGGGTTAATTGTCAAAAAAATGGGTTGATATGGTATTGGGCTGTGAATGTTGGTAGAATGTTCATGGTTAACATGGAATAAGACCGTTCATGCATGAAACATACCATTATTTGATATTATTGATGTTTTTAATATATTTTTCGACTATAAATGGGTGTCTAGGTGTGAAACCTTCTTTGTTTGATGTGTTTTTGGGGGTGAATTAATGATTATTATGTAAAAAATAGTTGTTATTTGCTATAATGAACTGCACAATCAACATGGCATGAGCTTGTTTTATATAACACATGCATGAAACATACACACCATATAACATAAAGTATTAATTGGAATTTGAAACTACATGAGGCATGCATGATACGATGTGGTTTTTGCATGAAGCACAACTATTAAGGTTGCACTGCATCTTTGTAGTGTTTGGAACGTGAATGTTTCATGTATATGTTTCATGCAGTAGCTTTTTTAGTTTTAATTATTGTATTTTCGGTGATGTTTGATTCGGTTATATTAGTATGGAATGGGTAGCCATATGAGACACTGATATTGTTAGTTAGGTATAGATTTTGGATTAAATGGGTCTTAAGGACCTTTGTTCATTTGTTTGCTTGTTCCTCATCGGGAGACATTTGTTGTCTAATTTAATTATTAAGGGCATACAACATTATTGCAATAAATTAAAAAAATTCATAATGAAAAAATATGTAAATTAGATAAGTTGGCATGCGATAATGAAGATAATAGAAATGCGAAATGCAGTAAATATGAATAAATCATATATGCTTCTAATTAATTATGTTAACAATGATTTAACATGAAAATTAGGGTTTTGGGTGATGGTTTTTATATTATATGGAATTTAATCCAATAATTGTTATCAAAGCCGCCTTCATGTTGAATCATTAGAATTTGTGATCGTTTGGATTGGATAAGGATGATCCTAGTTAATTTGATTGTATATATGAATGTAAATAAATAATTATTCACATAATGTTTTGTTAATATTTGATTAGTTTAAGAAAAATTTTGCATTTATATATTACAATTACCTTTTTAAAGCACACACATATGGCTTTGCATTTTAACTTTATACTAATTTAAATATTATTTTATTATAATTTAAATATTAATATAACCTTACTCATTTGACGTATTCATTTAAGATAAATACATTCAATAATTTTTTATTAATAATTTTATATTTGCTCAATAATTCATAAAAACATTCAAATGAAAGAAGTTTTTTAAATTTGACTAAAGGTTGTACTTGGTTGCTACGGAAAGGAAGCATGGAAAAGATATGAAATGCATGGTTTTCCATCACTTGGTTAATAAAGAATTTGAACAAGAAATAATGGAAAGATTATCAAAAATGTCTTGGGCGCCATGATTTATTTTCTCAGCTCAAATACCGTAAAACATATGAAAATTCTATAGTAACACAAACTTCCAAAACTACCATCATATAATTATTGATCACATCAAACGAAAAAGAATAAAATTAATAATTCATAGAACACATTTTATTTCTTTATTTCCTATTTAATCTAAAGAAATAATTTTTTTACCTAATAACCTATGAAAAATTTATTTTTCATTTTTTTTTTTTCATAACTTTCCTTCCTATCTTTTTTCCGTCTATTTTTTTCATCTAATTTTTTTCTTTTGACAAGCACGTGTAATAATTTCCTTTTGTTCCAGCACCCACTAAGAATACTCTAATACATAAATACTATGCATCAAGCACTATAATGGCTAAGTACTGCAGCACTTGCATTTAGTTTTTCTTTATGTATTTTATGTGAGTGATAAAATTTATAGTCAGTGTACAAATGAATCTCAAAACAATAATTTTTGAATTAAACGAAAATATGTTTATGATTAACAAACGTCAAACAGTTGCATGATTATCGATCAGTAACAAATAAAAACAACAATCTAATACCTTTAAAATTTAAATTTGGAGCCGAACTACAAAGCCCATACAAAATGTAACTTATCCCATAAAAATTGAATGGTAGAGCCAGATTTGATTCTGATTGAATTGTGGGTGAAGGTGGGAAACAGCAGAACCGGCACGTGCGCCCCCTCCCTAGGATCCTTTGTTCATGTCTAAAATTGCTGACACAAAAGTCATGTAACATTAAAAAGAAAAGGAAAAAGATGGTACAAAAAAACAAAAACCTAGGGAATCCCAAATTTTCCAAACCATCCGCCCTTGGATTCCCAAACGTCTCTGTCTCCGTCTCTCTCTCTTAATGCGAATCTCTAACTATTAACTGTGGTATGGTCTCTCCCACGGGTATTGCATTTTTACCCACCTCTATTTTTTTTAACTTTTCAACATCTTAAATAAAATAAAATATTATATTATATACTTCCTTATTATCTCGTAGGTCAGTCGGCTGGGTGGATTAGCACAAATCATCCCACATCTTCCTTAACTATATGGTATAAACTATAAACTATAAACCCC